>JBBPCX010000006.1:7463011-7478409 GCA_037974365.1 Hydrocynus forskahlii
AAACTCAGATCAGGTATTATTAAAGGGTGTGCCTCATCCAGCTTTTATAATGTAAATTGCAAATGAAGCACTTAATTTGCTTTGTCAGTTATAGACTGTGTATACTGTAAATAAAAGACATTATCTCTCCATTCCTGCAGGGGAGCCGCAGACAATAAATCTTAAGTTCAAAAGAGCAGAAGACTATCCTATAGACTTGTACTATCTTATGGATCTGTCCTACTCCATGAAGGATGATCTGGAAAATGTCAAGAACTTGGGCACCAGCCTGATGCTGGAGATGTCTAAGATCACCTCCGACTTCAGAATCGGTTGGTTGTCATAACATAATACTACTGCTGTCTCTCCTGCAATTTAAATATCTGAATTTGAGACCAGTATCCTGTTAACTCTTCAGAATCAAAGGCTAAAAGTGGCTGACTAGGGATATCATTCTATTTTTAGCTGTAACATTGAAATAAATTGCACTGTTGTCATGTGATCTATATGTACTGGTTTAGCACTTTCAGTGTGCTTTCAATTCTTATTAGGTGTTGGTTATTATATCTGTCAAAAATAATATGCAAATTATTATTTAAAAGTCTTTTGAAAACCTATTTCAATTTTTGCTCAGATGTTTACTGAAGAAACAACAAAAATATACAGAAGAAACAATTTAACCAAGTTACCTCTTCATCAATAAATTAAAGTCAGCTGAAGTCACCGTTGTCTGTATGTACAGATTTTTCTCACCGCTTTCAGAAGGTATTCTGTGTTCTTAGGAGGCTGGATTTCTACGTAGCTGTATAGAGCTACATAATACACTGGACTTTCTCAAGTGTCTCCAGTCTTTTTATCGCTGCCCTTAAAAGCATTTATAATCTTTTAGTACCTATTTTATGTGAAGTCAAATGTTTTGAGGTTTTCTAAAATCAAACTGGAATTCACTTGCCGTGTTTCAGTCATCTTCCACTAGTTCTACTGTTATATGTTCAAAATGAAACCATTGCAGTGCAGGAGGGCCACTGAATCCATGCTTTGGATCGGCTGGATGACATATTTTAGAGTATGACTGGCTGCCAAATGATGAAAAAAGCAACAAATCAAACTTGTTGGAAAAAAATGTCTAATATGCAGGTGGCTGACACTGCAGATGTAGTGCAGGTAAGGTCTGAGATTTCACAGGAATGTACAACACTCACGGCATGTTGTCTGGTAAACATTGTCTCCAGGTTAACATTAAATTTGGTTAAAGCATTTGTGTATCAAAGCAAAGTAATATATATATTTATATATATACCCATATTTCCCTCCATCTGTCAGGTTTTGGCTCCTTCGTGGAGAAGACAGTCATGCCCTATATCAGTACCACTCCTGCTAAGCTCCTGAACCCCTGCACTGGAGACCAGAACTGCACCAGTCCCTTCAGCTACAAGAACGTGCTGAAGCTCACCAGCAACGGGCAGCAGTTCAACACTCTGGTGGGCCAGCAGCAGATCTCTGGTAACCTGGACTCTCCAGAGGGGGGGTTTGATGCCATCATGCAAGTGGCTGTCTGTGGGGTGAGTGAGGAGTGCTTAAAATTAAGGAGATGAGTTATTTAAGTCAATTTGTTATACTTTCACGATTCAACAACCATTTTTATAGTTATTTAAAGTATTAGCATAAAGCAGTTAAAAAAAAGTAATGTGGTGCTTTTTCACAGTGCAAAATAAATTTGGTCTCTCTGTAAGAATGTTTTGAAAAGCCTCGTTGTGTAGTTGTTTGTTTTCATTGGCTGTACTCACTTCTTACTTCCTCGCTCTCTCTCTCTCCCTCTCCCTCACACTCCCTCTGTTTTTTCAGGAACACATTGGCTGGAGAAACGTCACTCGTTTGCTGGTGTTTTCTACAGATGCTGGTTTCCACTTTGCCGGGGATGGAAAACTGGGTGGAATTGTGCTTCCTAATGATGGCAAATGCCACCTGGAGGACAACATGTACACTATGAGCCACCATTACGTACGTAAATATGTGAAAAGATCTGTGCCACCTAGGTACTCTTTATTAAATATTTGTTTACTTGTTTGTTTGTTTGTTTATTAATTTGACAGGACTACCCCTCCATTGCCCATCTGGTGCAAAAACTGAGTGACAACAACATCCAGACCATCTTTGCTGTCACAGAGGAATTTCAACCCGTTTATAAAGTAGGTTTTCTCAGCTGTGTGTGTGCACGCACTGGGTATTTCTTTGATGTTGATTTATGGGGTTTGCTTTTACTCCAAGTTAAAATCTTTTCTTCTGTTTTGTTGGGAAATGTCAGAAATTTTTCAAGTCTGTAAAAATATTCTCTCGGCCAGTAGCTTGTGTTCTCACTCTAACCAGAACATAAGCAAAGCTCCATAGATTTCCATTCCCCCCCTCTTTAATAGA
This sequence comes from Hydrocynus forskahlii, assembly GCA_037974365.1. NCBI lineage: Eukaryota > Metazoa > Chordata > Actinopteri > Characiformes > Alestidae > Hydrocynus > Hydrocynus forskahlii. The sequence goes on from JBBPCX010000006.1 coordinate 7,465,406, forward strand.
ATTGAAAAAACCTATATATAACTAACATAATAATGACTAACATTAAATTGTGCACATCAGGGATCTGAATCTCTGGAAGAATGGAATTCTCTCTGAGACTGTGAACCTGCCTCTCCCTGTATTTGGAAAGCTGCAACACCAAAAATAGTCTCTAACTCCAGACTTGGCCTTCACCACTCTCCAAAATCACCGTTTAGAATTCCTGGCTGAAGCGGAACTGGGCCTGTTATGAAACAAACTTACTTTTAGTCTGTTTTAAGCTGCAGTGTTTTATATTTGTCTCTATTCCATGGCTCACACCCAGGCACATTTTTCTGTGTTTTTTCCATCTTCCACAGGAATTGAAAAACCTCATTCCAAAATCTGCAGTGGGAACACTGTCAGCAAACTCCAGCAATGTGATCAATCTTATTATTGATGCCTACAATGTGAGCACATCCACTTTTATAGCCTTGATTATTTTTTAATCATTCAACTTTTAAAAAATGCATCAAAACTCTCAATGCATTCAAACTCACCATCTCTTTATTATTGGTATTGCAGTCTCTGTCCTCAGAAGTGATCCTGGAGAACAGCAAACTTCCTGAAGGAGTAACCATCACCTACCAGTCCCGCTGTAAAAATGGAGTGGTCAGTTTTGGAGAAGATGGACGGAAATGCTCCAACATCTCCATAGGAGATGAGGTGAGACTTTAGTACACCCCAAATACTTCTCTCCATCAGAGATTATCTATGCAGGTCTTGAGAACCCAGATTTGTCTGTCCTGCTACTAGGATCAAATTTGGATTAGCCACATACAAAGTTGTCTTAAACACACAGTATGGCTGCATTAACCTGTTACACGTCCGCTAGCTGGCTTCGCTCCGTATACGGAACGGAAGTTATAAATATGCGTTTATATCGTGATTGCTGTGCAGTACCGCCAGTTTCTGTTCTTTAACCAGTAGCAGGGGCTGTTGGCTTTCGAATGAGCACCCCCGCAGACGCCTGCGTGTCTCTGCAGCAGAGAGAGCCCCGAAACAAAAGCCTCCCTCCTCCGTCTCGCTTTGATGGACAATTTTGATGGACAGTTTGATCCACCGGTCATCCAGGGGCAATTTGCATGAACGAGTTGTCATTGCTCGAGGCTGGAATGTGGCCATTTACAGTAAACACCCGCTAAGACTCGTACAGTTTGAAAAAAGCTGGTCTCAGCTTAACTCTCACACGCACTTGGTCGATTTATGTGGATTTTTTAACTGAAAAGAAAAGAAATGCACACAGCAGGCCAGATGCAGGATACTTGAGGACATTTGAAGACATTTGATGGCGATATTTGGCCAGCAAATAAGAATATCCAGGAGAAAAGTCCAAAGGAACGGTTTGGATACGCACAGCGCACGCAGCATACGTTCGTGTTTTTATTTTAAAGTAAGTCATTTGGATGTTTATTTACTTCGCTGCAAGTCTCATATTTAGGGCTGGATCGCGATGAAACTGCTTTTGAGTTGTTTGGGAGTTGTGTTATGGTGTTTTGAGCGAGTTTAGTTGAGTCGAGATGGCTCTTTTTAGAGGGGGAGCTGTGGATTCGAGCTGTCCTGCTCGAACACAAGCGAGAATCGGTTCTTCCGGCGCGGCGCGAAATTCAAATCGGCGCTGAACTAAACGGCAGGGAGGGAGAGAAACGGTGTTCAGCGGTTCATTGATTTACAATTCTATTATAAAAATAAGGACTTCTGGAGTTCTTGAAATGTACTAGTTGCACTAAAAGACTTACTATACATTCATTTTTTATTCTTTTGAGCTCAAGTTTTGCACATAAGTTGAAGAGACCTGTGGCTTTGGGGGTTGAGTGTTTTCAGCCCCTTTCACAACACCAGGACGATCACTGCTGAATTCAAATATTTTTAACACAAGCATATATAAAATCCAGTATTTCATCCGGTATTGCTGTGTGAAAATAATTTTTAGACATTTTCTTTCACTGGAACATGAAACTTCATAGTCTTAGCTATGAAATGAGTCCAACCACAAACAAAAAGAATAAAGTATGACATAAGCTTTTAAAATTGGGAGCTACAAAGACCCAAGATGGCCCCGGAAGGGTAACAGGTTAAACAGTTGAATTCTGTATTAAAGGTTCAGTTTATTCAAAACACTACAGATCTCACTCCTTGCCCTATAACATCTCTTAATATAATATGTGGCATTTCATGATTTATGTGCTTTTTATAGTAAAAATATAATAAAGCTCAGAAAACTGCAGGGTATGTTGAATATAGAAATATGTAATTTTTAGTGTAAAAATAGAAATACGAAGAAACAATACTTGCACTCCTTTGAACCGCAATGATTTACTTGTTTACCTAAAAGCTAAAAAAGAAAATATGATAACGTGATTCCCATCTTTTTGACTCAGGTCTACTTTAGCATAAACATCACCGCTCAGGGCTGCCCCAAACAAGGCAAGGCTGATTCTTTAAAGATCAGACCACTGGGCTTCACTGAGGAGGTGGAGATCAAACTGAGCTTTATCTGTGACTGTGAGTGTCAGAAGAAAGGAATCGTCAGCAGAGACCTCTGCCATAACGGCAATGGCACCTTCGAGTGTGGAGCCTGCAGGTAACTTTTTCAAATGTTCTGGCTTAGCAGAACCTAAGAGCTTTTGTACACCATTTGTACATATAATATGCTCAAAGGTTTTTGTTTATTTAATGTTTATTTCAAAATAGGGAATTAATAAGGAAGTTAGTGCCCCTTTGCTACAGTACCAGCCTCTACCCCTCTGAGAAGGCTTTATGCTAGGGTCTTTATTATGACGATCTAACACAAAGACAATCATTTATGGCCTCGTCCAAATCCATTTTTCTATTTTGATGGCAGAAAAAACAGACTTCATGCTATCACAAGACGCAAAAATGTCTAAATTCTCTTAATTATTTTGAAGTGTGTATTGGGCATAACATGCATTAAACAAACCAGAGCGGCACCTCACCTCAGTTTAAAAGGCAGGGGTGGAGCTGTGGCGCATTACTGTGATAACGGCATGTTTACCTGACAAACCATTCAGTTTCCAGCCTAGAAAACGGAAATGATCATGCATCGTACATCACTGCCTCTGTTTTTGTTTTTCCTCTACCTTTTGCAAAATGTTTTGCAAAATGTTCTGATGAACGCCCTCAACCTGGAATGTTTTAATACCCATATATGTGCTGACTGGTCAAATAGCCCATTACAAATACACAATTCTGATAATGAACTCAAATTATTTTTAAATGACAGTTTGTTCTTTATGTAATTTTTTCATGTTCCATTAAACAATATGATTGCCTGAAAGGACAAGTTGTACTCTATAATAAAACATATATGCAGAAAATAAAATACCAAACATTGATGCACTAAGGAAAATGAGGAATGTACTGGTATGAAAGTAGTGTGAAACATTTTGCGTCACGCTTTCCACTGATGCAAAACAGGACCCCAAATATTAGAACATTGCTGTAAGGATTTTATTGCATTCAGCCATGAAGGCAGTAGTGGGGTTAGGTACTGATATTGGATGATTTTTTCTTGATCACAAACACCACCCTAAGCTATCCCAAAGGTATTAAATGTTGCTCCAACACTCCAGAGAATGTGGTTTCACTGCTCCACAGCTCAAAACTTTAGGCATGAAGACCTTAGGCTCATGTGCAGCTGTTCCAGAGTATCCCATTCTATTGACAAGGCTTTTCTGTGCACGTTGCACAAACTGTGTGTTTGTGTATTTGTGTTTGTGTGTGTGTATGTGTGTGTGCAAGTGAACTCCTGTTGGGGAGTAAAAAGTATCTGCATTCACTAAATAGAAAGAGTGTGTGGATCATTTAGTACATATAATGATTAATCGAGCGTATTGTCCTTCTCCTTTTAAAGTCACTACTGTAGAAAACAAAGGTTTTTAGTGACGGTGGCAATATGCTTCTTAGCAATATTTGCAGACATATTTACGTTTCCTTAGATCTGTCCTGTTTATTCTGAAGGCTTTTTATTCATCTGACTAAAACGTACGTGTTTCTATAATTTCAGTGTTTAAGTTTTAAATACAAATGCCTGGATTTTCATGGTCTGCAGTTTATATTCTGCTCTTTTCTTCTTCTTCTCAGGTGTAATAAGGGGCGTATTGGCCGAGAGTGTGAATGTAGAAAAGACGAGGTTTCTAGTGAGGACCTGGATAAGAACTGTCGCAAGGACAATGGCACAGACCTGTGCAGCAACAACGGCGAATGTGTGTGTGGAAAATGTGAGTGTAAGAAGAGGGACAACCCTGAGGAGTATTACAGCGGCAAGTTCTGCGAGTGTGACAACTTCAACTGTGACCGGTCCAACAACAAGCTCTGTGGAGGTACTGTCTTCAGTCTGGCATCTGAATAGAGTAGTTATTTCACTTATAATCCATTTAAAGAGACGACTTTGTTAAAGTGAACACATACTATTTATAGCCCAAATCATGCCGTGTATGCACACAGTTCCAAAGAAAGGTTTGACTTGTACAATGTAATAATAGCAGAACTCAAACCAGTTTTTTAATGTTCTTTAAAGAACAGGTTTATCATCAAGGAGAACAACTTTTTAACCAGGCAAAGAACCATTTATCCGTCCAAATGGTTCTGTTTGTTCACAGTTCTACATCGAATCATTGCTTTCACTAAAGAAACAATGAAGAACAATTTTACGCCCATGGAATATCACATCTTGTATTCAGTGTTTTGATGTCACAACCATGAACACATTTACATATGACCATGCATTCAGCCTAAAGCCATTTATTCTGCCTGTTCGTGTTTAAATGGTTGAATGTGGTTATTTTAGACAGTCTGTAGGGGATCTGTTGGAAGCAGAAGATGTGTGGGGGGGTGATTTAACGATGAGAAGCAGATGTAAAATTGCGCCCTCCAGAAGAATCTAGACAATCAGATTGGCTATTTATTTCAACGTCCGCGAGGTAAATAGCAATCTTTAAAAGCACAATAATAAGATGTGACTGTTTCATTCTAAGAGATAAGAAGCTGAAAAACTGTTGATTAAAAAATTCAGAAACAGTCGCATTAAGTTTGGGGGTATCCAGTTCTGGTCCTGGAGTTCTGCCACCCTGCAGAGTTTAGCTCCAGCTCTAATCTAGTATGCCTGATCCAGAAAACAAAGTCTTTCAGGCACATCTGAGGATTCAGGTGTTGGATCTGAACTCTTCAGGAGACAGATCTCCAGGAAGGTGCTTTACCTTATCTCTGTACTTCTCTTTTTCAGGGCATGGGCGCTGTGAATGCAGAGTGTGCATCTGTGATGCTAACTACACAGGAAGTGCATGTGACTGCTCTCTGGATACATCCACCTGTCTGGCCTCGAACAACCAGATCTGTAACGGCAGGGGTAATTGTGAATGCGGTGCCTGCAGGTGCACTGACCCCAAATTCCAGGGACCCACCTGTGAGATCTGCCCCACCTGCCCTGGAGTCTGCACCGAACACAAGTAAGAATAGAGGACCAAAAAGATCTTTCAATATCTGAATATATAATGTGTGATATGTAAGTTGATTAAACTTAATCACCAATTACTCTACATTGTTACTGATCATTCCTACTGTTTAATAAGCATTTAGTACCTTTTTAGCATTTACAATGCAAAGGTAACACTGAATATCTCATGGTGCAATTTCAAATACATTTGCTTGTTTCTGTCTTGCTATTGTAAGTCTTTTAAAAAATATATATTAGCACTATTTCACAGTTTTTAGAATATTAATGCCATTTACCATAGATTCTGCACTCCATAGATTCTGCATTCTGTCTCTTGAGTTTGGTTTTGACTGCTCTCACAGGGCGTGTGTGCAGTGCCGGGCCTTCGGTACAGGTGAGAAGAAGGACACTTGTGAACGAGACTGCAACTACTTCACTCTGATCAAGGTGAAAGACCGAGACAAGCTGCCCCAGCCTGTGCAGACCTTCCCTCTAATGCACTGCAAGGAGAGAGACGCCAACGACTGCTGGTTCTACTACACCTATGCTGTCAACAACAACACGGAGGTCCATGTCGTGGAGACTTTAGGTAAAAAGGGGGAAATGGATACTGTACAGAACTGTATTTCATTCAGTAGTAACTTCTACAATGTAGATTCTGAACACTAGTGTAAGGTCATGAAAAAGCCATACACACACACACACACGTTCTACAGGGAACATACGTCTGCACAATTTTTTAATGCACAGGTATCATTTATATACTGAATATATAAGAAAAATACATTTTGGGCTGTGTAAAAGTTATGGCACATTTTATATTATTTTTCCCAATATGCTGAATTTAGCTCTGTAGATGCGTTAATTTGTTCAAAGTGTAGAAGATGTTCAAAGTTTTTTGTATGCTTGCTAAATCAGTCACCAGATATGGCCAATAGATGTTACATATAGGAGAACAACATGCAAAAAAAGGAGAAAGTTTTTTACTTTTTGCTCAAAGAGATGACAAACAGATATTTTCCCCATTCTCCTTCATTTCCCAGAATGCCCGGCAGGCCCTGACATCATTCCCATCGTGGCGGGAGTGGTTGCTGGAATCGTGCTAATTGGTTTGGCCCTTCTGTTAATCTGGAAACTGCTCATGATCATTCATGACCGCCGCGAGTTTGCTAAGTTCGAGAAGGAGAAAATGAATGCCAAATGGGACACGGTAAGAAAATGCTTCAGTCATCAGTATTAAGCCCTTTTGTTGTGTCTTGTGATCTTTAAACCTATCCTGATGTCTTTCAACCAACTGAAAGGTTATTCAATGGCATTTCCATCAAGTTAGTAGATTTAAGGTCTAGGTCAAGGTCTCTAGCAGTTGCAGAAGAGGGACATTTTACATTTTCTTTCTTCTAGGTGTGGTCTGTTCAGACTGGTCTGGTGAGGCCGGGTGCCTCAGTGCTGCCCTCTGTGGTTTAAAGAGGTTTAGGTGTCCCTGATAAAAGACAAACCAGCTCCCACACTGGAGCCATGAAAAGCTCAGCAAAATGATGACTTCAAAATCAAACCAGAATTCCATTTTACTTTTGATTATCTGGTGCACATTATAATGCTTATAAGCCAGACTTGTTTTTAAAGGCAGTCTTTCAAGTTGTGAGGTTTTATCTTGAATGCAGACCCCTCCTGTGGGGTTTCCATTAAAGGCTGAGTGACATGGGCAGGGCATTGAAGCTTCAAAACCCTCTTATTAAGGTCCTGGTGTCAGTTACAGTCAACCCACTCTGTCTATCAGTGACTGTGATTAAAAGCATCTTCAAAGGCTCTGTGCAGCTTGTGATAAATGCTGAATCGCTTCTCGAGTCCTCAAGCCAGATGTGACCTAATGGGAACCTGGGCATTGTACGTTGTGGATTTTTAAAAATACATTATTATTAGCATACCCTTATTTTAGTTTTATGTTATATTCATAATGTTGCTACATTTATTATTAATAATGGTAATATTGGCACTTCTTGCTGTAGGACAGCAGTAGTAATAAAATTAATTTTAATTGATATTTTAGATGAGAGATAACCCTTTATTAGTTCCATAGGTGGGATAATTTGCTTTGTTACAGCAGTTGTAGACATTGTTTTAAACATTTGATTGAGTTTAATCAAGTAAGCATGATGTTTTCTGTTTATCACAAGCTAAAGAAACGTTGTACGGACTTGTGAAGAACGTTTGTGTGTTTTTGTATTTATATTGAATTGCTATCATTGTCATCTTGTAGGACCTCACTTTCCCTTTCCTCTTCATTATCATTGTTGTTTTTATTTCTTTTGTACCATTATCTCCTGTTCTTTTTCATCTTCCCTTCAACTTCTCTCTGTGCCTGTTTTTCCCTTCTTAGCAAGAGAATCCAATTTACAAGAGTCCTATTAATAAGTTCCAGAATCCAAACTATGGACATAAAACTGCTGCTCTTTAAGTGTGTATTCCTCTCCGCTCTCCTTTGCATGGTCCCTGTGTGAGGACATGTGTGTGGTTACTCCATAACAATATATGTATTTTTGTTTTGTTTAAGATTTTTTTGGTAAGTGTGCAATTGGAGGGAAAACTACAGCCATGCATTATTTTAACACGATTAGTATTGTTTTTGTTTTTGAAAATTATTTTGAAACATTATATACAGACAGTTATAAGCAGTTTGGGCACCCCTGGTCAAGTGATGCTTTGTAGATTTTTCTATGTGAAAATAAGTACAGGGAACACGCATCTGCTGTTTTTAATGCACAATTACTGTTTTTGTTATTCAGTCAGTGCAATTCTATGTTATATTCAGAAGTTTAATATAAATTGTGCACTAAACATAGTAGACGATAAGGTCAGATTTAAGTTATGTGTACTTATTTTAAAATAAAAAACATGCAGTTTGACTGAGGGTGTTAACTTTTCCATACTACTGTATAACTGGTTGTTTTACATGACGCCTGGTATAAACATAGTATAGCATAAGTGTGTGTGTGCGCATTATGTTTTATCAGCTATAAATGCGACTGCAGCATGTGTGAATGCATTGGTGTTCTGGTTACCTAACTACTTCAAAAAGTTCAAAAATGTAATATGAACGTGTACTGTATATGGGGGACTAACACACACAAATAAATGAAGCATGCTTACCTGCTTTTCATTCATTTGTTTCTTCTCTTCACAGGGGGAAAACCCGATCTATAAGAGTGCGGTTACAACTGTGGTCAATCCCAAATATGAAGGCAAATAATGGACACCTCCACTGTGTTCGCAGCAGTGTTCTTAAATTGTCCTTCCATTTAAACCTTTATTTTGTAGGAACGTGCATTTTATATTGTAGCACTGCATCAGGACACAACCCTTATGTGCCTCTTATCAATTCATTGCAATTCATTGTACAGTTTGTATAGACTTTTTATTTGCATCCGTGTTTTGAGTACTGTTATAGCCTTCCTTTATTTTCACCCAAGACAGACATTTATGCATTTCATAGCGATGCAAGAGCATTTTGATTAATGCTGCGAGGCAAAGACGCCTATAAAGCTTTCAGAACCGGTACATAAAGTATCAGGAAGAATTTTAGGAAGATAGATAATCGACTCGCAACTTCTGGCTTTGTGTACAGACTGCTGTATAAATCCTGATTTGTCGATGTGCTGCGTTAGACTGGGTGTATTGAAATGACACTGATGTACAACATGCCATTAATGGTCTGAATATAACATCTCGTTAATGACACGCCTGACAGTCAGAGCACCGCTTATTCTTATCATCTGCTTATTTTGCCAATAAGTCCATAGATACAGTGCTAAAGGCTTAATGCTTAATCCTGGACAAATTACATGTTTATGGCTTTTTTGGCTTCTCTCAAGTTAAAGTAAGGACCCCTCATATACAGTGGATGCACATTTGAATGCTAAAAACTGTTTATTTGCTAAACGTAAGATAAAACATAAAATGTGTCTTTTGCAAAGGTAGAGGCATATTAATGTTTTATTTTTAGTTTTTATATTTTCAGGAAAATGCCATATTTGTTGTTTCTTGTTAAGGATATGCACTTATTTTCATGCAGAACCTCATGTATTTTAGCCATGGTTATGCACCCCTTTGGACTGGACTGTACATGCTTTCCATGTATCACAGGTATCCTACCAGCTGTCCTACAATGTTATTAGACATTTCTTATTTGAGATCATACTCTACATCAATTTTTTAAAGCTGAGTTTCATTCATGGCACATTTGTCTTATGGTCCTTTACTATGAATGGTTTGTATTAAGCAGTTATGCAATTGTCTAGATATCCAGTCCTTGAGACAGAACTGCACATAATGTTTTCATCTCCTGGCTGTGGAAAGCCCCAGAAAATTCCTGTACTGTCATTCATAAGAAACCGTACATTCAGACTCATTACTCATTCAGATCTGTTACAACAGGTAAATAGGTTCCAAATAGGCCAATTTACTTTATGTATGTGTGAATATATACATAATCTATATACTGCTTAATTTTTTCTGCTTTAGTGCCATTCTAGCAGGGCCTCAGGAGAGTCCCATTTCCACATGGTGATAAACTGGCCTTTACTGAAAATAATATTCTACACAATATGTTGTATATGCTGTGAGGTCATACCAGGATAGATAATATTCTCTGATTAAAAAGACTGTGGTTTAAAACCACTGGTGCCGTTTTTCTTTTTTTTTTTTTGTTTTTTGTTTTTTGGTAACAGAAGGATTGCATTTGTGAAAGTTAATTTAATGGTACATGGTTTTGTGATTTGAATTTTTATCATTCTGAGATTTAATGGCTCCAGTTTAAAGGAAAAGATGATGTAAACACATTGAATGGTACAAAGTATAATTAGCATTTTTTTGTATTTTGTCGAGCAAGACATAAATATTCATATTTGGCAAAGACAAGGCAGTATTATAGCACCAGAGATGCCTTGAATACAGGCTTGACAAGTCCTTCATTTTTAAGTGCCTTTTCATCATGTTCACCATTACCATGCTGTTTTGAATTTATTTATTAAAATGGAATCTCAAATGACAAAAATGCATTCCTTTCTTTCTACTGGCCCATTGGTGTGCTGTTCTGACACATTTCATTGCTTCCTCTGCAGTTCTTGTGAACAAAGAGCACATGGGTGTAAGACCTAGTATTTCTATAGAAATTAGATTTCATTGATCAAGTAACGAACCACTGACAAAAAATTCATCTTGGTAGTAGTTCATAACCTAGGATATGTATGTGAGTGCGGTTCAGAGTTCACTGACTGCAGATTTTTTTCTTAGAACCTAACTAATAATTATTTGTGGAAACTCCGGAAAATTTGCAGAAACCACAAATATCCTCCGCAATTTTTTTCCCTTTTTCATGGCAATATATAGTTTTTCATGCATTTAACCCTTATTGCATTTGGGAAAGTTAATTTAATGGTACACGGTTTTGTGAATTAAACTTTTATCAATATATGATTTTTCATTTATTCTTAATTTAGTGCTAAATTAAGAAAAATATAGTTTCTTAATTTTGTAAAATAAATATTAATGTAAATTCAGCTACATTTCCATATAAAATATAACTATAAATTCTTTAGTACTGTCGCGAGAACACCATATATCGGCTGCTGCTCTGTGATGCATCTCCACCATTCCGGCATCAGGGGCCACTACTTTCCTTTATGGTGTATTTGTCAAACATTAAAACCAGGTCCCCCAGGTATATGTATACTGGACTTTTTGAAGCACAAAACTGGCCCCTAGGCTTCTCTTATTGTCTCAGTTCATAACTGATAAATATTTTTCACCCTTGTGGCCTTCTCGGTACGCGGATCAGTCCAGGGAGCCGCAGTCAAGTTCTAGAGCTACTGCATATAAACTAATTAGAATAACTTTTACAATGAAAATCAGCAAAAATCAGGAATGTTTCCACTCATTTAAAAGAGTCTGATGATTTTTCAGCAGTGTACGAGCTATTAGAGACTAATGTTAGGTGTAGAATCCCGACTGCAGGTTTGTGTGGAAAATAAGGAAAGGTGGTGGTAATCAACCCACCACAGCATTGAGTCACATCCAGCAATTTCATTTCAATATCATCGGTTGAACTCAAATTTCAGTAGCTCACATTAAACTAACAGTGTTCTGCCTACTTAATTTAATGTCAGCAAACTGGTTGGGGCTTTTGACCTTTTTATCTAAACATAGCTACACATCATTGTTGTAACATTCCAAAGATTCTTTTAACTGAGATATAATGGATTTATGGATTTTATCAGTAATATTAATTTGTCCATGTGAATTTGAACCTCGTTAACCACACCTGATTAAACTCATCAGAGAGTAAAGCCTTTGTGAGCTGAACCCAGGGAAGCGTGTTGATCTGTTTAGACCTGAACGCCCGCACCGGCTCTCTCCCCGACTTCAACCCCGAGCAGGGGGACGACGTCATATTCGGACACCATCACCCCAAAAACCCCACTGACCTTCCTCGCCACAACTGTGACTCACAGGGGAACAGGAACGGGAAGGACCTGCTGCAGCTCTGTCGAAACCTGGGTCTGTACATAGTTAAAGGAACACGTTCTGTTCACCTCTTGGCAATGGCACAGTGGATTACATGGTAACAGATCTAGACCCTTTCTCCGTCAGCGCATTCACTGTTAAGCCACTGACCCCTCTGTCCGATCACAGCCAGATTACTGTGTTCATTAAAAGGACAGTGGCTAACCCCACTACACCCCCACAGCCCAAGGAGCTGTACCACCTCCAGAGGCCGTACAGATGGGCACCAAACAGCGCCCTACAGTTCCAAAAAGCAATCGGCAATGACCAAATTCAAACCCTACTAGACACCTTTCTGGACACCACATACCCTCACAGTACTGAAGGTATCAACCTTGCAGTTAGGAATATAAATCATATTTTCACTAGATCTGCACAAATCTGTCAATTAAAACAACCTAGAAACAAACCAAAAAAACCCAGAGATGATAAATGGTTTGACACAGAATGCAAAAATATTAGAAAAGAATTACGAAAATTATCAAATCAAAAACACAGAGATCCTGACAATGCAGAGCTACGCCTTCATTACTGTAACTCTATAAACGTACACTCAGAATCAAAAAAGCCCAACACACACAAACACAACTAACACTAATTGAGGACTCTATAAATAATAATAGCTTCTGGGAAAAAAATAAATAAATGTCCAACCGAATTGGCAATACAGAATGGTGACATATGGGTCAGTCACTTTAAATCACTTTACTCACCAAACAATATCAACAACAACAAAAATGAACAAAACACTGTTACTAAGAATCTGAAAACATTAGAATTGGTTATAAAAGACTCCCAGAATCCCCTAGACTCCCCCATCACTGAGCAGGAACTCTCACATGCATTCGGCTCTCTCAAATTCAAAAAAGCATCCGGACCTGACGGCATCCTAAACGAAATGATTAAATACACAAGTAAAAAATTCCAATTAGCTATTCTTAAACTATTCAACCTGATTCTGAGTGTAGGTTAT
>JBBPCX010000006.1:7478509-7504727 GCA_037974365.1 Hydrocynus forskahlii
TAAAAATGAAACTACCTCATAAATTAAGAGACAGTTCATTTTTTTGTAAGTCAGCAAACTTACAAATTCAGCAGGGGCTCAAATATTTATTTCCCGCACTGTATATACACACACACACAAACACACACACACATATATAGATAGATAGCTAGATAGATAGATAGATAGATAGATAGTGATGCATAGTCACCCTTATTTGTAAATACAGATATTTAGAGAACACAAAACACCATGCTACAAACCCGTCAGCTCCATCAATGTGGTCTAGGAGGATGGGGGGCAAAGGCAGGGATGACAGCGTGGATGCTGATGGGATCCCTCTGTCTTTCTCCTTCCCCTGAGAGGACTGGACTTTCTTCTTCTCCTCTTTAACCCTGCCCTCCTTGCCAGGAGGAGGAGGGGCCTCCGAGCTGGTCTTGGTGGGGCGCTCGACAGGTGACTGAGGCTGGCTAGACAGGGGGGTTCTGGGGCCTTTCTCAGATACTGGTGGTGGTGAGGGGGGTCGAGTCTTCTTCACTGTGTGGTTGGTGACAGGGCTGGGTTGGGGGGCATTGGAAGAAGTAGAGCCCTTGGTAGGTGTGGAGGCGTTGCTGGAGCTCTTGACGCGCGCAGCCTCCGCAGCCTTGGCCTTCTTCTGCTTGCTGAGCTCAGCAGCCAAGCTGCTCTTGAAGGTGAGCGTGCTGGGGGAGAGGCTGGAGGGCCGGCTACGTGAGCGCGAGTGGCGGTGACGGCTCCGGGAGCGTGAGTGACGCGAAGACGTGTACGGGCTGCGACTCCGTGATTTTCCAGGGCGCCTGGTCATGCGACAGAGCAGAAATTCACAGTGAACACAGACAAACTAGCAGCTATTATGCAAACAAATAAAGAAACTGGAACAACTATCTAAAAACAACGTCTACTGTTCCTTAACGGATCATAATAAGTATACAAAACATACTCAAGAGGGACATCATAGTTGTGTCCTACATATAGAATAAACACACCATCAAAGCTGCTGGAAATGCTACATCACAATATGGTTCAGCAGACATTTTAAAGTTACCGCCAAAATGAGACACATTCACAGATCTACACAAAGACTAGGAAGACATAAGGTAAAAAAGGAAAGATAAATAACTGAATCTACTATTGGCATCTAGTTCAGAGGCCATCTCAACTAAACTGATGTAAGGAACAAAGTTGGAAATAAACAGCCTTGTGTGTCTAGAAGGGGAAGTAATTCTGGGATATAACTGAAACAACTAAAAATGGAACTAATCTGGTGGGATGGCGCATAAAGGTAGTTCAAGGCCTGAATGAAAATATTAGCCCCTATTCTTTTCAATAAGATTTGCTCAGAGGCGCACGTACACCCAGAGTATGCCAAAGATAAGACAGTTTGACGGGAATCATATAGCATTTTTGCACCAACAAGTAGAATCAACGTGAAATATAGAGAAATGAGAGGCACCTCAAGACTACTAAACAGTACTGTATGTCTTGGTCACCACCAACCTTGCTTCAGGAAGGCTTTCTTCTGGCATCAAATATTAAAGCCAGTAATATAGTCAGAAATTTCACACGATGATCATTATACAAATTAACAACACTCAACAGATGATGGCACTAACTGCAGCTCTGTGGTCAGCTGAGCCCTACTTCTGTGCATTAGAAAAACATGTAAAAGCCAAGAACGACTAAAATAAAACGGTTGTTTACAACACTATGAGTGCCCTCTAAACCTAGCCAAATAAAATAGCACAATTAAACAGAGAAATAGAGAGATCCATCATTTGTTTTGAATGAAAAAAGATGATTATGCTGAATGAAAGTAGATGGAGAAACAGACGTTTTAGCAACAGGTAAGATTTACAACGATTGGCCACTAGGGCTGGCCAGACGCACTCATCACTGGATACTGCCATTGTTGCACAAGCTAGAAAATTCCGTGATCTCATTAAATCAATTAAAGACAAAAATCTTTCGGTGGTCAGTGTGAGTTTCTCAGGACAAAGATTAGTGAAAATTCTATGCAAAACATTCCTTAATACTATTACTGTAAGGAGATGTGCTAGATCACTACCACTGGTTGTTACATTCATGGAGCTAATGACGTTCCTCACACGTGAGGGAAAAAAATTCCAGACCACTGCAGACTGCAGAATTTGCATTCACTCAGAAAACACGTTCTAAAACAAGTTATGTTTATTAGTTAATTACAGGCTGTGGTCTACTATGAGAGTTATGCAATTAGTGGTTATGGTTGGGTATTTATGTGGGCAGTGCTGTAATTATCATAAAACACTACACCATCCCTAGGGGTTATCGATGACAGTATCTTATGTTGTTATTGTGATCATGTCACATTATGTGTTACGATCACACCACAATGTAGGCATGTAAGTTTAAAACTACAAAACCGACAATTATAAAGAGAGCATAGTAAGACCTGATCACATGAAATTACTGTAAGAATGCTGAATACAAGTTATTCCATTACAGTTTTTCTTAAAATGTGGCATTCAGCACACTGGTTCTTTTTAACTTACCAGATGTAAGAAAAATACCTAAATGACAAGCAATTTTTTACGAAATCCATACAGTTTTCTAATTCTGATTTCAAATACAGTGACAGTTCCTTTAACTTTGTAATTATATATTTTCCACATTGCCCAAGATATTATAGATATTGTCAGTACTTTTTGCTCAATCCTACAGTGCTCCATAGAGCTTCTCTCATTCCAACACAGCAGTTCAGGCCGTGTACATAGCCATTCATTACAGTGAGACTCAAAGAGGGCATAGTTCACAAAAGCAGTGCACATTGTATGGAAGTGAGTAAGCCATATGTTTGTATAACTCTAACCACTCCTTTTGCCCTAAGGGTGACAGGCTAGATGGTTTTCTGAGGCCTAAAGTGAACATTATGTTGAAGAAACGGTACAAAGCCCCCTAAACTTCTCTGTTAAACACTGAGATTGCCTCATAAGAGCCGTTCTAGTCATTACAATATTCCAGTAACAGCTTTCAATACAGACTGAAGGGGTTTCCCCACTGACAGTCTAAAAACTACAACCCTGCAATAATAACATTATTAAGGCTCATTTCCCCTTGAAGTTAGTACATATGAGTAGAATGCTATTCATAAGCAGCTCATATTTTAAAATGTGGAACTGACTGACAGATCTATTACATCAAAAAAGTTACATATCTAATCTTTCAGTCAGTTTCGTCTAACGTGTATAAGTCTGTAGTGCAGATTGTTGAAACTGCACTGGAGGATCATGTCATCATCCGCTAACTTTTGTATTAACTCAACTTTCTGAACTTACTGATCATGGATCCCTACAAAGTGACCTTGTACATACCTTTTCATCTGGGGATCAAGGTGTTTGAAGGCCATACTCTTATAAAGAGAAATAAAGTAACGTGGCCCCTTACAGTCACGTGTGAACACAGCACACCACAGGACGGTGTGAAATTCTTTCTTTAACTCATTCACCAAGTGAAGCAATGGGCAGCCAGCAACAGGAGGCTGAAAAGGGAGCAGTGTGTGGCGATGGTAACTTGCTTGCGGTTATCTCAGTGTTGCCACTTGCAGTCATGGGTTTCAAACCTACAAGCTTCTGATTGCAGGGGCAACTCCCTAAACAGTAGACCACCAGCTGCCCTTGTGTCTTTCAGACAATTTGGTCTAATTCGTATAGCAAGTATAAGCACTGATACAGTGAACAGTGCTGAAACTGCACTGGAGAATGGCATCCTAAGTCTTACTAAACTCCATTTTCTTGAGTTACTGATCACGGATCTCTACAAAGTGACCTCTGGATACACTTTTCGACTGGGGCCTCAAGGAGTTTAAGGTCATGCCCTTATATAGATAATTAATGTAACGTGGTCCCTTCTGATTGCTGGGGCAACTCCCTAACCACTTGGCCACTGGCTGCCCCAGGGAGTTGCCCCTGCTTTCAGAAGGTCGTGGGTTTGAATCCCAGGACTGCTGGTGGCACTACTGAGGTATCCTTGAGAAAAGTACCTTAGCTGCCCCAGGGAGTTCCCCCTCGTCGTGGGTTCGAATCCAAGGCCTGCTAGGGCACCACTGAGGTACTCCTAAGCATGGTATTGTACCTACATTACTAACTAACCAGTAGGCTGTCCACCAAAGACCTCGTGATAGTTTGACGTTACCTCAACTCCGGGCTCGGACTCAGAGACTTGCGGTAGGGACTCCTTGACCTCCTCCGGCCGTACGGACTGGAGGCGGGCTCCCACTGCTCGTAGGCCGGGCTGGGGCGTCCGTAGCTTGGAGAACGGCGCCAGGCGTACGGGCTGCCAGGGGAGCGCTTCCTCTTGGCTGTCGAGTGCGAGGTGGGCGACTTTGTGACCCCATAGGCTCCGTACACCTCACTGTCCCGGCCGTAGTAGGTCGAGTTGGGCGACTGCCTTTTCCCCCCGTAGCTGGGGCTCCTCCTCGCCCCGATCTGGTTGTAGGTGGGGGACTGGTAGCTCCCTCCGTACGAGTAGGACCCTCCGTACGGGCTCTCGGCTTTGAAGCCCGGACTCCTCCTGTACCCCCGTAGCTCCTCTCGCTCGTCCCGGTACGCCTGGGGAGTCTCTCTGTAGGCGGAGGGGGGTTCCTTCTTCTCCGACCTGCTCCTGCTTTTGCGTCTTTTAGACTCGGATGACTTTTTCCCGTTGCTGTCGTGGTTTCTAAGGCCGTCTCGGGGGGCTTTCGGGGCCGCTTTGGCCGAGGAGGAGGAGTCCCTTTCACGACTTGAAGGTTCCTTCTTTTTGCCCTCTCGCTCTCCTGAGACTTTGCCTCTCTCGTTTGCTCCGTCCCTCTTTGCCTGGCCCCTCTCGGCCTCTCTCCGAGACCTCCTCTCCCTCTCCTTGTCAGGCGAAGCGGTGGCGAGTTTGAGGCCGGCGCTGCTTTCGCGAAGCTCTGCTTCACTCAGCCGGTCCGCCCGAGGAGAGGGGGAACCGGAGAAGCGCTCGGACTGCGAGCTCACGTCGTCGTACTCCACCAGACCTTGGAGCTCATCTCCGTCCCTGTCGAAGAGCCCTCGCCTCTCGATGTCCGAGGGCCATTGCTGCCTGTCCCGGTCCCTCTCCCTGTCACGGGCGCGCTTGTGTCTCTTTCGACGCCGGGAGGAGGACGCGGAGCGCCGCTTGTCTCTGTGGCGCTCCCGCTGGCTCGGGTTAGCCTTGCCGCGCCTCTCCTGCCTCGGTTGAAGCCTCTGGCTCATGGGGCCCCGAGCATCGTGGGATATCTCCGGGTTAGGCATTAAAACGGAACGAAAGAGAAGGAAAAGGAGGAGAAGGAGTGTCTGTGCTGGGTGCCCGGTAAACAAAGCAAAACATCGGAGAGACCGACTCGGCCGGCAGCTAGCCCCGGTTTCAGCCCCGGGTACTCCCAGCGACGACTCTATCCTCGCCCCAACCGCACGGAACACACCGCATGGGACATCCAAGAACACAAATCCGTCGAAAAGGGTCCTCTAAAGGGACTAAAACGCCGAGACTGGGGCCCGGGGGTGCCGGTTCATCCTAATCCGGGCTGCCCACTAGCCTCCTCGGCTAACTCTCCAACCCTCCTGCCATGCTCCGGGGCTCCTCCTCGAACAAACTTCGTCCCCAACGGCAAGAGAATGGCCTCAAAAATATGTCCAACTTCCAAATAAATAAAAAATGAACTCTTTTTCTCTCTTCTGAGTGGAAAAATAAACTTCTTGATGCTTTTTTGCCCTCAAGCCCGACTCTCGACTCTCTCTAACGAGGAAGTAGCAACACGCAGGCTCCGTTAGCCTCTCTGCTCTGCTCTGTCCGGACGGCAGATTCAACACAAGAACCGAGACGAAAAATAAATACAAAGTGCTCAAAGACTGAGTGTGGAAGACACTGATGGACTTTTTCTCTCTCTTTGGATGCGATAAATACCCGCTAATTATTTGGTCCTCATCCAGAAAGGTATTGGTATAATGTTGAAGCGAAACGTAGCGAGCCTCGTGTGCATGTGGGCCTGCTGGAGCAGTGAGAGGCCTCCAGTGGAGACCCGGCCGGGACTGGAGCGTCTCCTCCAGCAGGGGGCGCTCCGGACAGATCACACACAGACACCATGTGACACACAGGGCCTCCAACGCAGACAAGATTTCAGGGTTTAGTTTAGTTTAGTTTTTTTTTTAAACATTTCCCAAATACAAACAACTTCTTCATACATAACACTCAGATGCACAAAAATAATCAGAAAGACAAAAACATACATGTATACATACATATATAATGACAATATTACTAAACAGGCTAGGGCGTATTAGGTCAACCAAGTTCTTCAATAATACTAAGAAGTTCCTTTGCATAGAAGACAAGGCACAAGTTTTTTGTTTTTGTTTTAAAACATTTGCCAAATACAAACTCGACTTTGAATTATTCGTGGACGGCAATCAGATGGGTAAAAATAACCAGGAAGACAAAAAACAAACATAATGACAATATTAATGTAACGGACCAATCTTATTAGTTAGACCATATTCTTAGAAGTTCCTTCACATATGTATTTTTCGTAACTCAAGGGACAAGTTTTGTTCTTTGTTTTGTTTTTTTAAATATTTGCCAAATACAAACAACATGACTTTGTAATAACTTTGAATTCTTTGTAAATAACAGAATCAGGTGCACAAAAATAACCAATTAAAATGACCAGCAAGAGCTTATTAGTTAAGTCACATCCTTTTATGTGAAGTCTCTTTGCATATGTGTTTCACATTTTTTTTTCAGTGTTTTAAACATTTGCCAAATACAAACACCATGAACCATATTCTTCAATAATACTAAGAGGTTCCTTCGCATAAAGGACAAGAAACCCGTTTTTTTTTACATTTGCCATATACAAACATGACTTTTAATTATTCATAAACAACAGAATCAGAAGCACAAAAATGACTCAGAAAGACAATATTTTTCATAACTCTGAAGGACAAGAAACAAGTTAATGCTGTGGGGGAACATCACTCAAGAGCTGTGCTCAGGGGAGGAAAAGTACAGTAAATCTATACTTAAGTGAAAATATGAGTATCTTTCAAGAATTTATATGTAAAATGTAGTCAATTTAACAGAAAGCAAGTTTTCTTTCGTGGTGTGTGATACAATGTTTTAATTGAAAATTACTTAAGTATTTTCCACCACTATATTAGCTTAGTGTGTTTCAGATTGTGCTTATTTATATACAAATATGAACACATTACCATTCAGGCAAAAGGAAATTAAACATTTCAGATAAAGGACATTACTAGATTACTCAAAATCTACCTATTGTGAGATCTACCGTCTCCTGTTTTTATTGGTTCAGTAGGGAATTATTAATCTTATAATCATTAATTGATCTATTAATTTACATAATTTACCTTGTATCTCTAAAAAGTACATTTACAAGAGTAGAAAAATGTTTTACTTCTCAATGTAAGGATGTAACATGTCATTTTGGTATATTTATATTGACTGGTTGATTACAGAATTTTGAAACAGTCATTTTGCACATTCCTTTCCTGAGCCCTCTGAAAATGATGGCCCTTGGGTAAATTTGAAAAATTAGTGTTTAAAATGAGAAGACCACAAAAAATGTGGATGAGGAAGAACAGTGAAAAAGGAATCCTTTTAAAGATATGAAACTTTCAGGGCTCCTGAGTGGTGCAAGCATCAAAACCATGGCACCATCATCAGGAGATACAATGTTCAATCCCCAGTGATGCTGCAGCCTCCTGTGGGAGGGAATCGCACTCTCTGGGTGGGTAGGACAGCCCACTGCCTCCCCCGATCACCCAGCACGAACATATGTAAGCTGACATAACAGAACTGGCAATCCTCCAAGAGCACTGAGCTGTCCAATGACATCACATTAGCAGCAGTTCAGAAAGATGTGGTGGCCGGAGTGACTCGATGGAGGAACACGCTACCTTCCACCTTTCCAGTATTTGTAGGGGCATGAGCTAGAAGGCAATCTAGCTTGCAGGTTAAATAATACATTACTAAAATTGGGGAGAAAATGACTTTTCTTGACTTTTTTTTAGAGCAAAGCACGAATGGCATCATACAAAGTTGCATTCAGAATTGCCTAGTGCAAGAACATGCATACGATAGAGGATATCATTCTCCCTGCAGCTTTAGATATGGCGTCATACCAAAGAAATGATTGTTACTAAGTTTGATGTCATCTAAATAAAGTTACACATAGGCTCTTCTGTCATTATTTTGTTGAGGTGGGGCATGAAAATACTGTATTTCTTCCTGCCAAGTGGGGAATGATAGAAAAAGTTTAAGAACCACTGCTCTAAACCAACAGCATCCACTGAGGTCAAACCACAAAATAACCTGTCTTGAATGGATTCTATGATCAGATAAGCAAAAGCAGAAGCTAAAACCAGATACTAGAGATGGGCCTGGCAAGAGTCAAAGTCATGCAAACACCTACAGCCAGAACCAAATTCCTTGTGTGTTTACACGCTTGGCCAATAAATCCCGATTCTGAAAAGAACTCTCAACAGTTTGGTGTTGGTTCTGAAGTTTTAGGAATTTTTTTGAAATGATGTGACTGGCTCTGCCATGACTGGACAATCTCATGCAATCATCTAAATCCACTGAATCCCTACAAAATGGGGCGTTTTGCATTGGCCATCCCAGTTTCCTAACACAATCCTTGTTCAATACCTATGGGTTGATCTGAAGAAAAGACTCCACAAGTTCTGAAAGATATGGAGAGATTTTGTATGGAGGAAACGTGTCTGTCTTTCAAAGTGTGCTCTCCTCCAGTCCAGCCTTATAGAAGCTTCAGTGCTGCTATTTCAACAGAGATGATTTTGCCCCACGGAAAGGCTAGATCAGTCATGTTTTCTGTGAAAGATCAAGTTCATACACAACAAAAACATCATTTCATAGTTCCAATAGCTACACATGGCACTGTATAAAAAATTAGAGCCCTCAAGAGCCTGTTTTCGTATAAAATGTTCATCACCTTCATTTTATTCTTTTCCAATGGCTCACACATCACAAGTTAGACATTTTGAGTATACAGGGATCCGGTTAATATAACAGCCAAAAACTGCAAAGAGTAATTTACCTGTATACTTGATTCACAGCAATAAGATATGCCTTTAAAGAAAGGAAAACAAAAAACAAACAAAAAAACAAAAAAACAAAAGAACAATGGGCATGACAGAGCTGGTCAAACTCTCCACAACATAAAGATCTGCAACAGGTAAAAGAGTGAGGGAAGAAAAGGTTAGAAGCATGATTATAAAGGAATATTTAAAAAGAAGCATAGGTTTTTGCCAATGCAACATTGCTGCTACAACTTGGGGATGGCAGTCCTCACCATCCGCTGCCATCCTAAGAAATGTGAGGCAGTTCACTGTGTTACATGTCAAACAAACAAACAAAAACATTAAGGACAAATTCAACTGATCTGTCTTAGATTTAGCTGTGTAATCTTTTCTTGCACATGTACACTATTCAGACCACAAGTTTTAAACCACCCCCTATGTGTGTATTCACACACACTCATTCATTCATGCATACACACACAGACACACACACACACACACGACCCCATACCCACACCCACACTTACACACACATGAACAGCAAAGTTTAAGCCATTGTAAGTCAGCAAAAATAGCACCATGACAGGATTGGTAAGTAAGCAGGCGAAACACAGCTTAGCAATTCTGCTACAAAAGCCCACCAAGACTATCCAAGCTAACCCTCATACATATTAAGCGTAAGCAAAGAGATACAGTTCAATATTTGACACCCTACTGAACTTTGGTTTGCCATAAACGGCTCCACGGAATTCCATGGGTTCTTCTACATTTCTGCATGAGTGGAGTGGTTTGATGTGAAATGCTCTATTCTAGAGAAACATAGGAGTTAGAACTGCTCACATTGGTAGAGATGGGAACCTCTAAAGGCTTCCTCACAGAAAATTATTACATGACATGGTAATGAGTACACTTTCCTGATACCTTATACACGGTTTTATAATAGCTTGACTTTTTTGTGTGTGTTTTTCATCATTTTTTCCCCCCAGATTCACCACCATTTATCACCACCATGATTCAATAGAAAATCTCAGAAGACACGTGTAGGTTCATTGGTCATTGTAAAGTATAAAAAAGTGGTCGTAGACATTGTGACCCCTGGTCCCTATCACCACCAACATATTCAAGTTTCTCCAGAATACATAATTTCATATAAAAAAAATCAATGACTTTATATTCATCTTGAAAACTAAACCATGCAGAAATGTTGATAAATCAGTGGAATTCCCCTTTAAATATTTCAGGTAATCACTTGCAAACAGCTGTATTTTACTATTAATAAGAACAGTTTATTATACATATTTTTAAGGTTGATTGGGGTGCTTTAGGGGTCTGATCCACATCTCTTCACCAAGGTATTAGTTTTTCCAATATCACAGTAGTGTGCAGTTTAGTTCCATATTCAGATTTTTTATTATTTATTCATTCTTTAAAATAATTTTATAAATAACTGACATCGCAGGAAGTATAATTCATTTCATTAGTGTTGCAGCTTGGTTTAGTGAAGAGTAAACCATTTAATAGTGTTTTGAAAGCAAACAAACCTCATGGTTTTGGTAAACTAGGCGACTGGCATAAGTTCATCGTGCTAAGAAGCAACACAGAGGTATGGTTACAAAAAAAAAATTCTATATACCACAACAAATCCAATGGTACATTGAAAGTAATTTTATATTTTTCTAAAATAAAATCACTAATTCTCAGTAAGCAATAAAATATAAACAATACTTTAAAAAACTGGCCGTGTCACTGAATCCAATTCTAAATCACAAGATTTGAGTTTAGATGTGTATTTGTCTAGAAAATACAGACAGAAAACAGCATACCAGAAGTCACAACTCCCACGGTTTCATACCACACACAAAAACAAAAACAAAAATTGCAGTGGCATTTCACAGGGCTATACAAATGAAACAGCTGTGGCTTCTTTGTAAATCGTAACTCTGATATTACGGCCCAGAACAACTTGCAAAACAGTCACAGGTTCAACCTATAATAAAGCCCTGTACAGAGAGTGCTTAACATGTAAAACAATATAGCACAGGGCAACCAGCCTTCCCTGCACTGCCATTCCAATTTAACAATTCACCAGCAGGTCACTGTGGAGCTCAGGCTGTCAGGTTAGTCCACTTCACATTCACAATGGACATCAAGGCATCAGGAAGTCAAATGCAAAAAGCTTAGAGCCAACTTGACTACCTGTTTCCAATTCACATTTCTCATGAGCCTGGCAAAAGAAAAGCTGAAAATGGAATTATGGCAAGGAGTGGGGGGTTAAAATGGTTAAATAAATACATAGGCAACAATGAAATATTTTAGTGTTTCGTATGTATTAAACGTCAGCGTTTAACAGGGATTAACCTACGGTTGAAGAGGTCACTGTGCTTTTCATTTGCATGGCAATGATTACTCATTACTGAACCACAACTGACAACCGATAAGTTCACACCACCTTAACTCGAACGACATATTTACGTAACAATTTTTAAAACAAGGACGCTCGACAGTCCCGCATCTGATCTGTATTCAGTGTCTCTGACCTTGTGTTTTACATATATAAAGTCAATTAGTGAGTCAACTCCATCTTCATTCATTCAGACTAAGGCAGTTCGAGGTCAGTCTGGCAGGCTATCTGCAAATAGCCCAGCCAGACAAGGTACCAAGGAGACCTGAATACGAGATGAGGGTTAAGAGTGGTTAACTATTTTTGACATGCAGGGCTCCAGTTTGTGATTCAAAAGAGCAGCAGGATCCTGGGGCTTGCGCTGTGACTGTGAAAATCATTGGTTGGATAGAGAAAGCGGCTCCAAACCTGACTGGTCGCCAACGCGTGGCAGATGTCATCAGACATTCCGCAAGTTTTTGTGGACTCCCAGCATGAAACCTGACAAAAAGCGCATTTCACAAAGTGGGAAAGAGTTTCCTGGGAGCTTCACCTAGACACTTCTCAAGGGAATCGAAGCCCTCTAAATCTCTATCAAACCAACCCCAGCTCTGATGCACAAACACCACGACAATGCTGCAAACCCCACAGACCAGGATTAGTTGGCAATGGGGTGAAATATGGAACATATACATATAAACATATTTAAAACATAGAGGAAGAGCACAGTAATGATTGCTAAAGCGCCATTTACTATAAAATACAACATCTCTCTCGAATTCTCTTGGCCAAACTTTTCCTCTTCTTTTTCCCATTCTTCTCCTTGCTGTCCTCCATTTTCCTGGCACGAATTTCCCTCATAAGGTCAAAGAACACCTGTGGAAACAAAGAATACCGTAAACATCTAAAACACAACTCAAGTCAGAGACTCTGTTCTGTACTGCACTATCATGTGGCATCCTTATAACAAAATATATGTTCCTTTCAGCATGACAGCTATTATTCTTTGTTTCTGAATACAGTGGCTCTGAAGGGATATTACCATAATTCCATAATGCACAGTGAATATGTAACAGGGTGCTGGGGTGGTAGTAGCCTGGTGGGTGAACCTGATGACCACAAAGTTGCAGGTTCAAACCCCCACTTTCTACCACTGTGTCCTTGAGCAAACACTTAACCCTCAGTTGCTCCAGGGAGACTCTCCCTGTAACTAGGGATTGTAAGTAGCTCTGGATAAGTGCGTCTGCCAAATGCCACTTCAACTTTACCACAAGCCCACATACACATTTAAATGTTAAATATTCTAAAAACTGAAGTAGTTAACATTGCATCTCATCAAGTATACAAGCATCTTCTGTCTGTTGCTTTAAAAAAGGGAGTATGAATTTAGCTGTGTGAAGCAAACAGATTTGTCTTTGAGTAATTATACCACACATTTCTAACATAAATCAAAAGTTAAATGAATACATCTGACTTTTATGCTCTCAGTACAGGGCCCATCTCACAATACTGACCTTGTCTACATTGGCGCGGGTCTTGGCGGATGTTTCCACGTAGCACACACCCCACTGCTCAGCTCGGGCTTTGGCCTCGTCCGCGCTCACCTGCCTCCTGTCCTCCAGGTCCGATTTGTTCCCCACCAGAAGGAAAGGAACATTCTCATCCTCTTTCACCCGCAGGATCTGCTCTCTGCAAGGGGAAAGTCATCTCAGTATGGACCATTAACCTATAGCTATGTTTAGACTGAGCTGACATATACACACACACAAAGAATGTCCAGTCTCTTCCTTTTACAGAAAACCGACAGAAACTGAATGCATTTCTGTGTTGGACTGCACTCGTATAGTGACTCCGCTCTTTCCATATATGCTAATAAGTAGATTTTCCACACATTTAATTAGGTTAAGAGAAAAATAAATCAACTGAACTTATATTTACTGCGCAACCCCTGATACCCCAGTTTTTATCTATTCTGAAAGAAATGCTACGCTACCTGAAGTCAGCAGTGGCTGCAAAAGACTCCAGCTCAGTGATGGAGAAGACACAGAGGAAGCCCTCTCCACTGCGAAAGTAGTTGTCTCTAATGGCTGCGTAGTCTTCCTGACCTGCTGTATCCAGAATGTCAATCTGAACCTCCTCTCCATCCAAGACCACTTTCTTCCTATAGCTGTCTGCCTTTGTGGGCTCGTAGTCCTCCACAAACTGAGAGCAACAAGTTAAGATCACATTAGTTGGTTGTGAAAACTAGTTTGGCTCTTTGGAAGCAAATTATGAAAAAATTAGGCCCGTCTCAAGACTTTAGCACAGTAATGTAGTTGTTATGGATGCAAATATATAGAAACAATTCAATGCGTTCAAACTATGAAACCACAGCCTACAAAGATTAGCATACAACAAATAATGACTTTTAACTGGTCCATATTTATATTTGTATTGGTGAAAATTGAGAGGTCAAAATGAATAGCTGGACGAACGACCATCAGCCCCAGGAAAACAAAGATGGTATCATGGTGCACAAAGACATAAAGGCAAGATGGAACATTTATGCCCATATGAACAGCAGACTCTAGGAGAGAATTTATTGATGAGCAAAAGATGACACATATTGTGACAAGACAATACCAAGTTATCAAGACCTGTTACATGTTTAGTGCTAATGTTCTTACCTCATCGTACATAAACTGCAGGGTGAGAGCTGACTTGCCCACACCTCCACTTCCCACCATGATCACCTTATGCAGGGCCAACGAGTTCTGCCCTTTTGGCTTGGCGGCTGCCATGACAAGTCTGGTTGAGGGGTCAGGTTAGAGAGGAGGATTGTGGAGGGGAGAGTCTCAAGAGGAAGAGAAAGAGGTTGGAGGAAATACTAAATGTCACTGGAGTGAAGTGGAGCAGCGTGGACTCTTTATTGGGAGAAGATTCTGTTCTGCTCCAAAGAGTGTACCTGCAAGGAGAGCGGATATTAACAAAATCATACCTGACAACAGTAATTACTCAGGGCCATTCTGTCCAAATAATACTCCAGCACCATTCAACGTAATCTCCTTCTGCCACATCTGAAGAATGCGGTCAATCACCACTGAATCATTCTGGCACTTTTTCCTGTACTTAGTAAAAGAACACCACAGAAGTAAGGGTGGCCAATATGGCAAAAATATCTAAAACTTTTCACATCTCACAATATTTTGCTTGTTGGAATGACCAAAAAGAGCCAGCAGAGCCACATTTGAAAATACTACCAAAAACAAAATATTTTTATTCCATATCACACACTTTAATGCACTCAATCCTATTAAAATGATTAATTATGCTCCGTTTATACAGAAACAAGCAGATGGTTGCAGTTGGACATGTTTCTTTAAGCACTGACGATATCACATTATGCTCAGAAAAGCATACACAGGTAATAAAGTGAAGGGGGAGGGGAAGGGCTTATGCTGTGCACACAATGAAGCTCAAATATCACTTAGAAATTCCAAGCGCTGTGATTTTTTGGGACTTATTTTATTGGAGGGCTGACATGGCAGCCACTGTGTATGAGCAATTTAAAAAGTTATTTTTTCTGAGTCATATCAATCTGCCAGGTATATAATTTGTAGAATCAAGAAAAACACAAAAACAAAAAATGAATCAAATGATGACTTTAAATATATCTGTCCTTACACTCCTAGTCATCTGGAGGAAGCAGCAAACAACAGTTTAATCATACGATGAGCAAAAACTATGATGTGTTTGTTTTATTCTGTCAGCTGGTGCGCAGATATGTTTGTATCCAATGAGTCAAAAGAGACATCAGAGCACAGTTCTCAGCTCTCAGTTTGTGACCACATTTTTAATACAGCAAAGACAGTGTTCAAATCAGTGTTATAGACAAGTCACTGTTATAAGGAGCCAAGTCCAAGTTCAAGTTGTTCTACTACAATGATGCTTCAGTTTAATACCTGCCCTGCTACAGGCCAAAGGCCAGAGTGATAAAGCCAGTAAGGTATCCCACAGATCAGACTGTAAAGGTAGTCCACAATGGCCAGAAACCTTCACAAGACAGCTATGATATATTTGTATAGTGTACTTTTTTTTTTTTTTTACTGTTGTGTAGTTTTCATTCTATTGCTGTAACAATGAAAATGTCCTACATGTGGGTTACACTGTGTTATCTTATTCTTAAACTCCACAGTCTGTAGCAGTGATGACACTCCTTGTGTCTCCAAAATGCTTTAATGACCTGTGACCTGTGTATTTTCATGGGTGTGGTTAAAAATTGGGGTTCGAATCCCAACTGCTAGTGTCACCACTGAGGTTCCCTTGAGCAAGGTACCGTCCCCACACACTGCTTCCCCAGCACCTTGTTGGCGGCAGACCACTGCTTCACTTGGTGAATGGGTTAAATGCGGAGAAAGAATTTCACTGTATGTTGTATTTGTATGACTATGCATGTGATAGTAGCAGTGATGACTCTCCTTGTGTCTCCAAAATGCTTTAATGACCTGTGAAGCCCTCTCTTGAATTTTCATCCCAATTGTTGGGTGCCACATGACTCATGGAGTACAGCTTCACAATCCCCTTTATTCAAGTCAGTCTTCAAAACATCAGTCCATACAAGACAAGGAAGCATAGACTGATATACAATGATTCGCACTGTATCCGCTACACAGAATATCCCCTCTAATAATAGTGAGGGGCGTAATTTAAAAAATAATTTTTCTGAATCCATCACAACCCAGGCGCCCTGAGAGCTGCTACTCCTCGCTTAAAAGAACATTTTACAAACCTGACAGATTGAGTTGACTGCACTGTTTTGTTCTATTCTACTTCACCTAAAAGTACACCAAAGGAAACTTTACACAGTATAGTAAATGTTAAACAGACACAAAAAGGTTTTACAGGAAGGAAACTTGGTGTGTCTGGCATTTTTCTTGATCCGATGCACCCAGTTACTGACAATGCAGTTAACCAGCAGATACCAGACACCATTAAAGGTATGTTTGAACTATGTCAAATGATGTACATAATGATGACAATATAATGGTATTACTGGTACAGACAATATATCACCAGCACAGTGCTGAGAGTTTTAACATATATGACTGCTTTTTAAAAAAGGTTTTTACTCAACACTACAAATAACCAGTGAAATAGTATTTTTATCTGAGCCTCATAAACTGTAAGCTCATAGAGGGGCAATATGTTCAGAGGAAAAGACATTAATGAAGCGACCAGACATTCAAGTCCTGCAATAACTGAACCCCTCACCAGACAAGAAGCTGAAAGAGCCACACCAGGTTATTTACCTATATCAAGCCCGCTAGACTAAACACCCTCTGCTCATATTGTGCTTATACAGTCTTATGACTTAAAGCCAAAGGCTTAGACGATATGACCATCAAGTGTACTTTAAAGATGAGTGCAAGATGCTGCAGTCTCGCTGTGATCACTGACAACTAGGGCTGCAAAACATGGGCAACATATCCGTATTGCAATTTTACTGCTACATAATGCGTTTATGATGCCTTTCAAGATATTAAAAGCCAAATACCATCACTTTTCTGCAATTAAAAAGCCTTAAAGTCTGCAAATATTGTTTCAAATGATATGTTCATCCCAACAGACCATTTCTTCTTATTCTGTCCACAGTGGTTTAGCCCTACCTATTCATGCACTGATTTGCCAGCACCTTTAATGATTAAAGATGAAAATAATTAGACTTTTGTTAAATTACATAAAAACCATGATTCAATAAAATACCTATTAACTCACCTGGAGCTGTGATTGGTCACCCTGTCAGAAATACTGTGATTGGTTAGAGGCTTATTTAGATATTACAGCCTTTTGCTATATCATTGTTGCAGAGACCAATATTGTGATCAAGAGACGATATATTGTACAGCCCTACTTACAATGACTACCACTTCTTACCAACACTGCCTGATAAGAGGCTGGGTCTTCTCAACAATTTGCTGCTGAAAGTAAGAGGCAAATCAGTTCCACTTACTCTATATGAACAAAAGTATTGGGACGCCTGACCATTACACCAACAGGGACTTTAACAACACTGCGTTCAAATACATAGACTTTAACATGGAGTTGGTCAGGCACTGATGTTGGATGAGAAGTCCTGGCTCCCATCTCTGTTCCAGTTCATCCCAAAAGTGTTGGACGGGGTTGAGGTCAGGGCTCTGCATGGGCCAGTCAAGTTCTTCCACCCAACCCTGTCTTTATGGAGCTTGCTTTGTGCACTGGGGCACAGTCATGCTGGAACAGAAAAGGGCCTTCTCCAAACTGTGTCCACAAAGTTGGACGTATGGCCTTGTCCAAAATGTCTTGGTATGCTGAAGCATTAAGATAGCCCTTCACTGGAAGCATGGGCCACCTGAATTCAGTAATTAAGAGAGGTGTCCCAATATTTTTGTCCACATAGTGTACCCACAGACTACAGTACTATCCTCCCAGCACAAAAGGGCAGGGCATAACGGTCACAGGGAGTAAGAAAATACACCTACCCCTGGTTAACCGACCATCTGGAGATCCAGATGCCCTTTTGGCTGTCCTGATCCCATTATGGACCCAGCAGGCTCTTCCACTGACCCAGGAGAGGTGCCTCCTCTCTACCTAAGCTAATGTCCAAGCTATGTGATGTGTCTATTAGGCTAGCTGGCTAGGTGGCTAACATAACTGTTCTGGTGCATTCTTTCAGCCAAAATACCATTTGTAACTCTCAAACCTCACATATGACCATTCATAAAAATGTGCGTACACCCTTCAGACTTACCCCTGTTCGCAGGTGTCTGCTCAGAGTGGGTAAATTTGGTTAATTTTGAGTTTTGTCCCTGGAAGGGGAGCCCTTTCCTTCCTTTCTCTTCTGTACAGATTCAGACGATTCAGCCTCAGTGCCCCAACATTATCCAGATTCTGAAGAAGAAGAGCCTCTCAAACACTCCGTTTTGAATCAAAACGGCTGTGTGATACCCCAGGAGCGACCAGCAGTCATCAGGCAGAGGCTGAGAAGGAGAAGTCTGGAGATATAGGTGGGTCAGACAGGTTTCAAGCAGGCTGGAAGGACCACAGAGCTCAGGGCAGGGAGGCATACTGCGCACGCGCAGGGACTAAGTCTACTAGAAGAGCGCCTCTCTGTGTTAATTTAATCCTAATAATAAAAGAAGTGAGAGGTCATTACACTGTTTTCTGATAATACTCCCAAATTTGAATAAGGTAAGCACTCCTGTGTGTGGGCTGCAGTTTCGTTATTTGCACCGTCGTTAACTGGCAGAGTGATAAAATGCATATGTTCTGTTTTTCTCAAAGCGCTCAAGCAAACGGATGAGATGGATTCAGAGGACAATGGTAAGAGAGCAATCACGTAAGAATACAGGAAGCACACATATGGATGGATTTTGTCTTTACATAAAGATATGTTGCTGTTTTTAATGGGGAATTTCACATGTCTTTACAGTGGTGTTGATAGGAACCAGGTGTCAGAGCCTTCCCCACATAAATATAGACATTTAATCCACCAGGGAGCCTACAAGTGTCTGTTTTTTGTATGCAGCCCAATGTTGATCAAGTCAAAATGTTGGGAAATGTGGGGAAAAACGTTTGCTTTGAGAACTGTTTTTCCTTACACCTTGCATGTACCCTGCAGCCATGAATGGATTCAAAAATGTTTAGGCCAAACTCTCAAAACTGTCATAAAACAGCATCCTAGGCAGCATATTGGTAACCATTGCATGTATTCATTTCTGTGAGGGCGCCAGAGGCATTAATTCTTCAGACGTCTGGTTCCTATCACTACTGCTGTGAACAATGCTGACTTAGTAAGCATTTCTAAAACAGGGCATCTCATGTCAAACCTTCCTGAATTACTGTGTTTAGGTCTTAACCCTTTAATTATGCACAGAAATAAATAAATTGCTGGAAATCCCCTTCTAAAGTGCACACCCAAATTCAAGAACTTGGTATAATTTTGTGTGTGATTCTTCCTATGGCTGTTTAGACATGAAGACGTTTATGTCTGAGTTATACGCCAAATACGCAGAGAAACCATGGAATGTGACTTTTCAACTGGTGCGCAGATGCATGGTAAGAGAACCTCAAGTCTCCTGTGCTCATATGAAATGGTAAGAACCTGGCAGAAGGCAGGATGATGTAAGATGCGGTTTAGCTCAAGGTTGAGCCCAATATTGACCTTCAGCCAAATGCAGACATAAGCTCGTCTATGTCATGTTACATGCCTCACTCAAGTGATTTCATGTTGGTCTCAGTGCTGCTGTGCTGCTGAGTAAGTTGCGTGCACGGCCTAATAAATGTCTTCCAGATGCAGGGCTTAAGTAAGACTGCTGTGGCCAGAATAGTTTCGTGCCAAACTACTACGTAAACAGCTGCCTTCTCTCTGGACTTTGGGAGAGCTTTGCTTCTACGTGCTCTTGTACACATTTCTCCCGAAGCAGCTGCAAAATCTTCATTCCTTTCACTTTTTTCCTTACTGTCAGGCGTTTTTTCCTTAATGTCAGGCATTTGTACCTGGATGCAGAAAGAAGCAGGTTTATGTGTGGTTCAGGTCTCTGTAGTGAGTGTTTCGTGTTATTATAGAACATGAAAGGGAAAAGCTGGGTCCCATTTCTGCCATTTTATGAAAACAGTACTGCCCCAGAGTCTTTGGAGAGGATTTGGATCCATGAAGTGACCTGGGTTTTTCGGCCTAGAGATGATTTAAAACCTGGGTCGATGCCCAACAGTTATGATCACACTTGAACCGGGAATCATTATCTTAAAGGCATAAAAAAAATTTCTGCAGGGTTTTAAGCAAACATTTTGTCACAAGTCTAAGGCCGAATGCCAAGCATCTGCTAGAGGGGTAGAAAGTCCCCAACCCAGTAGATGTGAAATACAAGAAAGATTCTCTGGAGTGGCAAACATCCATCCAGTAGTTCTGGGATGAATTGGAGTAGCGTTTGTTATCCACCATCAGTACCATCATCAGTTCCTGACCCCACTTATGCATTTGTGGCTGAGTGCAGTGTTCCAGCATCTATTGTAAAGTTCTTCCAGAAGAGTAGGAGCTGTTACTTTAGCGAAGAAGGGCCTTTTTAATACCCTTGATTTCAGACCTGATGACACCACCTGATGAGCAGCTGTCGTCTTTGGATGTAGTAGATTAATAAAAATAGTAATAATAATAAAAACTTGAAGTGTACTTCCCTTTTTCTCCACAGGACAAAACTAGAACAGGCACCAACCCCTGTGAGCCAATTGTGAAATGCTTGCATAAACTTCATGAAGCTCTTAATGGTGAGATAGTCCTGTACATCATTCATCATACCTGAGAAGGTTACACAAGGAAAAACTATAGATCCAAAATATCTCTTGGACAAAAAAGTGCTGTCTTTGAGTGTGTTTGTCTTTACGATCTGCAGTGTCCTCTGGGAATGACATGCTGACCAGACTGGAGATGATTGCCAATCAAAGAGGGTCTGAACTCTTTGCCACATTGGAATAAGCATCTATTGTGCAAATGAGCTCTGTCTTCATAAATGATTGACTTAATGCTAGATTTCATTGTTATGTGTTATAATTCTATTCACACTGTGTCAGTATGATGTAATATGTGGCAGTTCTGAGAAAATATTCCCCTAGGGGTTGCAGAACAGTTACTCACACATACAGAACTTGATGATAAAATACACAAACCTTTATCATGTCTTTATCAAGCCAATGGCAACTATAGTTTATTTATATCTTACTCTCGCCACTGTTCTATCCAGTCTGGCGTCCCACAGGAGCCCCACAGAGATGGCATGCTATCTGACAGCAGATCTCTTCTACCTGGAGGTGCTCCTGCTGCCGGGGGGAGGGGTGGAGGATGTGAAGGTAGCCCAGCATGGTGAAGCTCCTGAGGTAGGGTGAGCACAGACAACATGATGGAGGGGAGATTTAATAGATGATCGATTTTGAGGTAAAAGTAGTGACCATTGGCCAATTATGTATTTTTACATTCTAGTCAAGTGTGTCACTCCTTCAGTTGCTGAGGTAAGTTAATAACCATTGATTCTCAAGTCCTTAAGACTTCTGAATGGACATGCATGTAAGCCAACCCTTGCTTATCTATAAAGGACGAAGAAATTTGAGGAATTCTCTCTCAAATTGAATGACCTTGCCTCTCTATATAACCTACCAGGAGACAGGTAATACTGTACTCATGGACTGATACTGTATTTTGCATTTGTATTCATTTTTATATGGTAAGCATTGTCTTACAGTGACACAAAGACAAAGGTCTATACATCCCTTCAGCATCTGCAGAAGGACCTTCTCAAGATTTCAAACTTACCAAGGTAGGAAGAACGAAATGCTCCGAAAAGATGCAACTCTTTTCCATATGCAGCAGATATTCTTGAAATAGAAAACATATCATTTTCCCTTTACCTTGTAGACATTTGATAGAGAGTGATGTCCGTGTTGATGTGGTCCTGAATGGCAGAATTGGGAGCATCTTGCCTGGCAGAGAAGGTATGAGGGAATGAGGGAAGATATACCAGTAAGTATCAGTGAATATATATATATACATTCTATTCAAAATCAAGTTGTAAGTTAACAATTACTACACCTGTTCAAAACATTCCTAATGGTCTCCTATAGTGGTGCCACAACAGTCCTGAGAGTGAGATTTTACAGCTTTAAGACTAGGAAAACCCCCTTCAGATGATGTCTTGTTGGGAGGAAAAAGTAGAAATATTATGTTTTTTTCACTAAATGGCTAACGCAGAAGGAAGCCAGGAGGTTCACGTTACTGCTGGGAGACCAAAGACCACATCTGTATTTGTAAGCCTCTGTTGGTGTGTTTCTTTATTGCCACTGGGGATTCCAGTGGTTGCATGATGTATTCATGCTGGATCTTAGTAACAGAACATGATGAAAAAATTACAAAACCATGAATTCTTGGGGCTCCAAAATTTCACAACCGAGTTCAGTCCCCAGCAATGCTGGAGCCATCCTTGGGCTGAAGTCCAAGACAGCCTCACTTTCTCTGGGTGGGTAGGAGACCCTCCATCTCATCCTAGTGTGCAATGTTAGCCATGTATTTCATTTTTCTTTTTCAAACTGGCCAAAAATCTCCCCACCTGCCCAATAAAGAGTCATGAGTCAAACCAGTGAGGCTACAATGGGATGTAATGCTGCACTGCAGAATTCCACATAATGTGAAATAACATTAAATGTTGGTTTGGGTTGGAATGTGCCTTTAATTCTGCACTTGTTTCAGTGTTGGAATTTAATTTTAATGCTTACCTTATCAGGAAACCCAATGAACATCCAGTACTATATCAGCCCCTCAGATGTTCTGATGGAGATGTTATGTCCAGGTATTTCAAGATAATCTACTTCTCTGTAGCTGTAATGAGGTTTACACTATAGGGATTGAGGTGATGTTTCACTAACAATGTTGAGTGCATTAACACACGTTACTGTGGTGCTGGGTTGGACATTACATGCTGGAAGTCAGTATATTAGCCACCATTTACTGTCTCTTACATGACTTATTTGTTATCTGCTAGGTAAAGGCAGCCGTGGCCAGGTTGCCATGGTAGCAGTGGGTGCCAGTGGCACTACACACAGGTTGCAGATGGAGCCTCTGATCCCTACTCCCCCTCAAGTCGACTCACTGGGGTGAGTGGTGAGATTATTATAATCGAAGTCAGTCTCTGGGTACTCTGTTGGTCAGTGTCAAACATTATCTGGTAGGTATTTTACCAAAAGCAGGGTTTGATTTTAGTATACAAGTTTTAAGCTTAAAGTTTTAAAAAGGTGCTTGAGGAGGGGTTGAAGGATGTGAAGATAATCCAGCATGGTGAAGCTTTAAAGTTAAGAGAAGCAAAGATGCAATGATGTCAGTGAGTGTGAATTATACAGCAAAGTAGCAATACGTACATTGTTTGCATTCTTATAATGTGTGTCCTTTAAAGTTCTAACCTAAGGAAATGTTATTTTTACCAATGTGCTTCTTCAGCGGCAGGGTTGCATTGTGAATATCTCAATCAATATTATGTATCTAAGTGGATTTTCTTGCTATCGTTGGAGGATGAAGTGTATATTTTGCAGGCTTCCTGTATTCAGGCCATTGTCTGAAGTGAGCTCTGAGCCCCTGCCAGCCTTCTTCCTTCTCAAGCTCCAGCCACCACTGCCCACATTCAACTCCTTCATCAGCAAGATGAGCCAAATCACAGGTCCACGCAATGTAACTGATAATAGAGTAGAGTAGTAATATGTTAGCCCACTTGTACACATTTTTCTTTCAAAAACACTCATCATTGCTTTTCCCTAAATCTAAAGTTGCAGGTTCAAATACCCGTGTAATACCTCTTTTCACATTTGTATTGCTTCGTGTACTACATTTTTTATAAAAAGAGAAAGAGGGTTGTACACTGTAGCAGCCTTGTCAAAAGTCTTAATTATGATTGGTCAGGATAGAAAATAGAGCTTATGTCTCAATTCAACCTAGTGTCTCCAAAACCGGTAACTTTACATGAAAAGGGGTTAAAAACATCACATTTTAATGTATGATGATGTAAAAATTTCCATGCTGAGACATTTTGAGCACTCCAGTATTCAAGGTTTACATAAGGTAAAGGGAGTTTTGATATGGTGACACCGATAGCATCGTGTTTAATCTAAAAATACATAGCAGTGAGGGGGGGAAAAAGATGAGGCTGCAGGTTTAGCCAGTAAGACTTTGCCTTAACAAATACATTTTCTTCCAGTGGTGGCTAGTAGCTAGTCTTATTTACTCATACATGTGTGCACACACACACAGTTTAGATAAATTTGTATTTTCCCGGAGTAATGCTTTTGTTTGCTCAGGTACATTTGTATCAATAGTTTTTTCCCGTTACATTTTTGTCTCTAAACTTTTACAATTACTTTTAATTTGATTGTTGCCTTAGCAACCATGTAATTCTAGAGATTCATAATTTTATTTTATGCAAAAAGCAAACCTCAGTTCCTATGATGATAGGTATTGTACTAGTTCCGCTGAAGTTTTTGAAAAACACCTTTGCTTGAGTTATTACTGCACAGCCACAATCCTTTTACTTGAGTCTGGGTCTAGACTGTACAAACCTGTGTTGTCCCATGTTAACTGCATTATGAACCGTGCCATAGTTGTTTTGGGGTGTCGACTGTGAGCCTGATTGATCTCCTCTAGGTGTCACACCTGAGGCTGACCTGCAGGGGGCGCCCTTATTCCAGGTGATAAAGAACGACATTCTACAGGACAAGACCTGGGAGAGGTCACGTGATGACGGGGACGCTCGTTTTCTTGTGGTATGTAAAAATATTATATCGACTTATTGTACAAATATATTAAATTCTCATCTTTTATACTTACTGTGTTAATACTTTGTGAACATTTTAATGCTTGAAATTCTCTTAACTGGACGTATATCTTAGTGTAAATGTGAAATAATGCAAGAATTGTTGTTGCATTTTTATTTGTTTAAATATAATATACACTAACAAAAGTTTTTGCAGAAACTGAGATTTTCTACATTTGCATGGTACTCACTTTATATATCCTAAAAATACACCCAGTATTCTTTGTTAACAAATACATTTAAAGTATATTGACCATCTCAGTACCTTTTATACAGAGCATGTCATTTATTTTATTACTACTGGCCTACAAAAAGCCATCTGATATAATTATAATCTGATCTGGATCATCAGACAACTGTTAGATATTCAACAGTTAATGAGTGCGTTTGAAGTTAAAGGACAGTCTAGAATTTGACTCTGCACCACCACACAAGAAGTTAAGAGGATGCCAGACATGCACTGTTACATATTCTTTCATCTTATAAAGGAAACTTGTTTTATTTGACATATTTTCAACTTTCCAATACTTACCAAGAAAAACAATCTGCAGTTGATGAAAAAAAATGGATAAGTGGTAAAAACCTGTGGTGTGCAAAAACTTTTGACTGGTAGTGTATATAACTGCTGAATATGCATAATTGTAACCACGACTCCTTTTGAATTTTGCTCTTCTAATCTGTCAGACACTGCCAGACACTGAGCTTCACAGCTACTTATTCTGTGGTGCTGAGTGGAGGTGTGATTATTGGAAAGGAGCTCGAATTGACATGGTTCCCTTCACTCATCCGGCCCATGTGCCTGCCTTGTTGGAGCTCCTCCGCCATCAGTCAGTCGTCAATGGCCTTTTAGCAAGTTGCATCACCAGCCATGAGCGACATGCAGGTAGAAGCAGTGAATCTTTATTGTCCCACCCTAAAACAAGTGGATTGCAGCAAAATAAAAGACATGACATATTACATAGCATCACAACATACTGTATGTAAGGACTGCAAAAACCTTTTTTTTACATATTAAAATGAATAAATACTTGATTAATCACCCTAAATGTGGCCTATAAATGATAAGAGCTGTACTGAAAAATGTTTACAGTTGTTCAATAAAATAATATCCAATCAATGTAGAACAGCAACTATTAACAAAAGTGTTTGGATTTTTCTCAGACTGTCAAACAAGTTGTCAGTTCAGATATCTTTTCAGAAATTGATAGATTAGGGTGTCTGAGCTGAAAATGCAAGAATTTTAATGGTGGTTCATTCTGTGGTTTACGGTCATTAAAATATGCTTAGGTGGCAATGGTTTTTATTGATTTTTTTTTCCTCTCCCCTTGCATTTATTCTGACTGCAAAAGCTCTAAAAGAAAAAGATGAGATACATTCGAGAATTTTTATCAGCTTGACCTGGATCAATG
>JBBPCX010000006.1:7509151-7531082 GCA_037974365.1 Hydrocynus forskahlii
TTTATATATATGAGTTTATTTCTTCATCTGCTTATTTATTCAGGAAGTTTAGTTGGTCAGTTTGTCTTTGTGCTGATTTGGGACAGAGTCTGCTGTTTATTGGTTATCTAACGCTGGTCACCCCCCACCCCCCGCTCCCCGCTTTTACTGACACAAACAAACGCGTGTGCACAGACCATGAGCCAAACACATACCGTCCGTGTGACTCATCGTTTACACTCAGGATTACCTACAGCTAAACCCACTATAGAATCAAACAAAGCAATTTTATAAACATTACATACTAGTAGAGACAAGACGATGTGTATTTTTAGTGGTCAACAGAGGGTCTCTGTTATTTTTGTGAGCCTTTGATGAATTGTGGTACTTCATTCCCTACATTGACCATACTCACTCGCACACAACATGAAGATCCAGGCAAAAACATGCAGTACGAAATGCTTCTGGGGAATAAAAATAGAGATATAATAACAGGGTAAAGAGCAAATTTGGGTTGCTGTAACATAAGCATACAGAACATAACTTGCATAACTTTTTGCATTTCCAAATATTTGAAAGCAATTACCCTCAGATTAAGACTTTAGATTTAAAAACCAGTATAAATCACGACTGATTTTTTTCCCCCATACTGTGACATTTCTGGTTCAAACAAAGTATCAAGGGGAATCTCTAAGATAGCTGAACATTTCCTTTAAATTATATTGGGGGGAGATGTTTATAAAACTGTGAGGATTATATGAAAACCACCACTTGAAATATGAATTTTGTTCAGTGTGGCCTGGGAGATTAAATAATATTTGATTTTTGACCTGGAAGTAAACCCCACGGAACCCCATGGAAGTAAACAACCCTGAATACAATACATGACAAGGATCCTCTGATGTAGACCAAGCCTTGCATAGGACCTCTTTCCCTTTGAATGAGGCTCTTGTCTCCCATGTGGTAACCAATAAAGCAAGACACGTTGCTTGTTGCTGATGACTGAATGTAAATGAAATGTATCTGTACACCGATTTGGATGTGTTCTGCAGGCCAAGTATGTGACCTAAACTGTGAAATTCTCCCAGAGTCTGACTGCAGCTTCTCTGTGACCTTCAGCCTCCAGGACTATGACTCCCTGGCCATTTGTATGTGCTTACATATCAAATTAAATAGAATTAAACATTTTATGTTTTATACATTGTATACGTAATTCTTATTTCTCTGATTTTATCTTTTCCTGCCCTCTTTTCATCTCATTATCTCATCTCGTCTCATCTCGTTATTGGTGCCCAGTGTTGGTTTCTGTAATGGACTGTCGTCAGGTGAAGTGCAGGCTCCTGATGGCTGGTTCAGTCAATCACTCACTAGATGACTACATCTCTAGAGTCCTCACACGGTACGCTTTCTCTTTTTTCTTTTAAAATGACACAAAACTATAGGTATGATGGTTAAAGTGCTCAAGTACATATTTTCCTCCTTTACACAAAGAAAAACATGGCCAACAAGACTTACACAACCTCATTATTTTCAATATTCTGTTAAACCCTTCTACACACACACACACACATACACACACACATCTATGACTTTAAACTGTAAGTGAAAGTAGACTATTTAAAAGTATATAAAAATAATAAATAATTTATTTGTTCCTATGTTGATATGCATGTGGCTACAGTATTTACTGCATGACTTACTTCGTTTTACATGATATTCCACTACAAGCAATTATGTAATATTTTAGGCTAGATTTGTTACAAAGCTGAGCTGGATTCACTATTTATCCAATAAACAGAAAAGTCACTTGCAAGAAGTGTTCTCAAGGTAATTTTGTATCATTTGTTTGTCTTTTTAGATGCATGTCGATTCCCATCACCATGAGAGCCATACGGAAAAGGTTAGCGAGCATGAAGCCTCCAGCACCTCCAAACTGTGAACCTGCCCCTGATCTTAAGGCAGAAGGTTCTCCTTCCACGCCTCCTCATCATGCTGAAGAGAGCGTCCCGGCTACACTCCCCTCTGCCCTGTTCTCCCCAGAGCCCATGGACGAGGACGGCCTCCCGTCTCCTCCTGGACACTATGTCATGTCTGTAGCTGCCGCCCCGGCGGTTGATGGTGCTAATACAGACGCGGTGGCTAACCCTTCCCCCTGTGTCTCAGTGGGTGTTTATTCACACTGGGTGGCCAGCAGTCTCCCAGCAGAGCTGATTTAGAATAGTGGAAATGGTTTTAGAGACCTTGCAGTAATGAAGTTATTTTTGTTATTGTTTTTCTAGAAAATCTAAACATTTAATAAAGGTAATATTTGTAAACTGAAGAAGTGATTACTGAAAATCTGGGAGGTCCATTACTGGATCTCTCTCACTGCTCAAAAATAGTTTGGGGGCACCTGACGTTCTTCTGACTGTATGGTCAGTTTTCACTGTCACTTTTCAATGGCGTAAACACAACTTTTTCTAAATACTTAGCTTATATTTTGGAACACTGAGTTTTGGAAAAAAAGTGTGTGTGTGTGTGTGTGTACACTTCCACAATTATTGGCACCTCTTGTAAAGATTAGTAAACAGGGTTAGATAATCCACCTCTGGTTAAGTAGCTTCATCTCAAAATATATGTGAAATCCAACCTTTATTTGAAAATTGCATTCAGAGATAAACAAGTCCCTCATCAAGAAGTAATCATATTTAACAAAAGCATGTGCCAGCATTTAATACTTTGAACAACCTCCCTCCCTAAAAAATACCTTAGAACATTTTATAAGGCTGGAGAAAACAGAGCTGGATGTCTGAGACCATTTGTCTTTACAAAGTCTCTCCAGATCATCCAGGGTCCTAGGTGGAGGACCCTGGATCAGCTCACCCCCAGGTTTTCAGTGGGGTTCAGGTCAGGGGACTGAGATGGCCTTGGTAGACACTTGATTATCTGGTCAGCTAACATATGCTTAATTTTAAATGTCTTGGTATTTCATTATGAGTCCATGATTTCGTGTACCCTCAAATATTTCCAAGGTCTTTGGAGGAAAAACAGCCCATCACAGAATCTCCACCATATTTTACAGTTGGAATAAGGTTATTTTCATTATACCCATCCTTCTTTTTACACCAAAACCACCTTGAGTCTTATTGCCAAAAGGCTACATTTTGTTTCATCACACTGTGGAACACAGTTCCAGTCAGTAGTGCTTCACCAACC
The DNA here is from genome assembly GCA_037974365.1 of Hydrocynus forskahlii. Taxonomy (NCBI): domain Eukaryota; kingdom Metazoa; phylum Chordata; class Actinopteri; order Characiformes; family Alestidae; genus Hydrocynus; species Hydrocynus forskahlii. The sequence continues at coordinate 7,512,326 of JBBPCX010000006.1, forward strand.
ACAGGTGCTTAAATATGTGGTAAACTAACAGAAAAGGGTTTTTCTCTGGTGTGCCTTCCAGAAAATGAGGTGAAATGAAGGTGACATCTGATGGTGCGTTTGGAGACTTCTTAACCCCAAGATTTCTTGTACAACGCCAAAAGTGATCCTTAGGGATTTTGTGCCTCTCTTACCATCTTCCTTGCTGTACGTGGGGGCAGAATATACTTGGGTTCTCTTCCAGGCAAGTTTGTAACAGTTCAAGTTAATGTCCTCTTTTTGTTATTGCCCAAACAATAGGAATGGGATTTTCAGTCAAGTAGCTATTTTTTATAACCTTATGAAGGTCAACACACTTCTCCCTCATTTGGTTTGTGATTTCTCTTATCTTTCCCATGTTGATGGATGACTAAGGGAATTTGGCCTCTGTATCACCTCATATCTGCATGCCAGTTAAAGTCATGGATTGCAGCTGGAAAGATCCCACACAGTCACCTCAAAATGTACAAGTTCAGTAGGAGTCATGCTGCAGGTACATTGTGTTCACAATCATTTCCAGGGATGCCAAATATCATGGCACATGTTTTAGTTGCATTTATTTAACCTAAAGATAGGATTTTTCTTTTTTTTTCTCTTCACCAAAAGGTAACACTTGTACTAATCTATACAAGATGTGCCAATACTTGTGACTGTGGAGAGTACTAGACTGGTAGATCTAGATTTTAAGACTAGGTTCCCAGATAAGGATTAAGCCTAGTCTTGGACTACACAGTTTTCTGCATGGAGATTTTCCACTGAAAGAGAAATACAGTCCAGGACTAGTCTTAATCTTTGTCTGGGAAACCAGCCCTTAGTGTTTATTTTCATAGTAGCACTCCAATTCCTACAATTTTGCATTTTTTTGGTAAAAGACAAAAAAAAAAATCTGCAAAGCCTTCTACTTAATATATTATGTTCTTATAAACTGACAAACAGACCATGCTTTTAAGTTTTTAAAGAGAGAGCTGTCTGGTTGTGGCTAAGCTGGCTTTTACCTTTTGATGGACAGTGTATATTTTATCTCCTGCAGAACTACAAGGCATTTATAGCACAGCTCAGCATCAGCACATCACTCCGGAGTGCACCGTTATTGGACTTTTTTTCGTTGTTTTTTTAAGTTATGAAGTTGGCTCCCTACTTCTGGGTCTCCAGTTTCATGGTTATATGACAGCTTTATTCTGCTCACTTTTCAAGGTTTTCAGGGTATGTTCTAAATCCATGGAAGAGAGGCCCTGCGTAATAGATGGGGCACCCTAGTCCTGGAGGGCTGAATTCCTTCACAGTGTTCTTATTTTGCTGCTCAGACACACCTGATTCAGCGGGGCTGTTAGATACCAGGTTTAGTAGGTGCGACTGAGCAGGGAAATGAGCAAACTGTGCTGTACACGGCCCTCGGCTCCCCACCCCTGCCCTAAACTGAGGAAGTAGATAGCATTCTTGGGTTGCATACCGCTGAAGTAAAGCGCTTGGCTGTTAAAGGTTTCTGGGGCTTGGCATTTGACCCTGTCCCAGACAGCCAGCACACCACTGATTGGTACCATGCGAGCCAAATAAACAAGGAGAAAGTAGTGACTTGTTTTCTCAAATCCCAACCCAGAAAAATGTCTCCTTAGACATTAGACACGCTACACAGTCTGCGTTCAGGCCTGTAATTAATGATCAGAATATTCATCAAGATGTATTAATAAAGTCCAGAAATTTTGTGGTTTGGCCATTTTACAACATGCTCCTTGTGTAAAGCCCAGATGAGCAGTTTGAATGCATATCTTCAGTGACAGTAATGAAAAAGTTATACTTGCACTGTTTCTTTACAGAGTGAAACCCTGAATATGTCAGCACTTTGTAAAGCAATATGGCCCTTTCCCCGGAGCCAGTACCCCAAAAAGGAAACAAGAGTGATTAATAGCAACTTAAAGGAGAGTAAGGAAGTAATCACACTGCAAAAATACTGTATCCTTGCTTGTTGTGCATGATTCCTGTTTTGAACTTTACATCACAATAAAGCTTCCGCTGATAGAGCTCAGTCAGTTTATTCTGAAGAGGAAGTCTCAGAGACTTTCAATAGAGCAGACAGTAAGACTACAGACAGCGACCTGCAGTTTATAAACATGTTTTTGTTTCGGCTCTAAATTATGCTGAACTAGCATTAGGTCTACCTCTACAGTCCAGAGTCTAGCATTCATGAATAGAGTCATTTTTTGGTATCAGCCACTGCTAAGGCCCCCCAAAGCCACAAAAGACCCACCAAGTATGTAATCTTTTTTAGTTTATTATAAGATTTGTCATCAGCATTACATATAAAACTCAGAAGACAAATGTCGTTTCACTGGTGGTTTTGGATGGTAAATATAATGACTATATTTGTGTTGTAGACATCACAACCTCTGGTTCCTATCACCACCACTATAAAGAAATATGAGTCAGTGTGTTTTTCTACGATGAACCACTTCACATCAAGCCACAGTGAATGTTCACATCTCGACCGTTGAATCATGCAGAAATTTAGCATAACCAGTGGAATACCTCTTTAAATACACATCACAATGTATTATTCTATTGCCCTTACTTTAGCATTTATGACATTATTTAGCTCATCAAAATGAACAAAGTATCTGGTACATGCTTGCAAAGTAATCTTCCTTCACAAAAAGTTACATGAAATGGTTATAAATATGGTGCCTGATGCCTGCCACATTTTATTTGCAATTGTTATGAAAAGTTTTGGTCAATAGACAGACAGACAGATAGATAGACGGATAGATGGATAGATGGATAGATGGATGGATGGAATAAATGTAGCCATCCACGTCTGAAAGGTACATGCAGTGAGTTGTAAGACAAAAGAGCTGCCCTAGAAAAACATAATCTGTAGACACTTGGTTCACCACCATTATGAAGGAAGTACGTTTCTCTGTCTTGCATTAAAACACTGAAGGCTCTGCTCATACCTTAAAGACTGAATTATGCAGGAATTCTGGAAAGTTGGTGGAGTTCCCCTTTGAAGTTCAGCGGTCTCTTTAAAGCCTCCGTGCTTCAGCCCCTCCACCCCTGTGCTGGAGAATTTGATCTCCAGAGCTCCTCTTCTCCTCGAGCAGTCTGCTCACAGCTCACATCCCTGCAGCTGGACGGCACGAAGAGCTCTCCAACCTCGGGGAGACCTTTTCAGCTATTTCAGAGACTCTCACGACTGGGCTGTTCTCCTCTGGTTTTTCTCCTTGTCACGATCTTGAAAGTTGGAAATACTTTTTCCTTTGAGTGTGTGTGTGAGTGAGTGTGTGTTTTGGTGTAAAGCACCATGTGTGTTGCAGTGTTTTGTGGATAGACCATGTCTTCTCCAGAATGGGCGCGAACAATGGGAAACAGTATGGAAGCGAAGGTACGTAGCTTTTAAAAAGCTGACTTAGAACTATCTGACTTAAAAAGGGCCATTTCACAGAACACTGAGTCTGCTGCACGTAATTTGGGACACATTCTAAAACAGGGAGAGGCACGTGTAAACTCCAAACCTTTCATCCTCAGACCTTCTCAAAGCTTTAGTAGCCTTGCAGAATGTGGACTCATGCTGTCCTGTGCAGTTTCTCAGGCTATCAGCCTCAGCTGAGTCACCAAGACCTGGACGTCAAAGTCAGCCTCATGCCTCACCATGCAGGGTTATTTCAGCTCAGTTTGATCCCACAAGCTTTGAAACCTTTCAGTGTTCTACTCAGAGGTCATGGGCTTTGTGATCTAATCCTCATGGTAGGTTCATGGACATGGACTTCAAGGAAACATCAGCTTGTCCACCTTGCACAAATGAAGAGAGCATCAGTGTTCATTTGGTCTCTCTCTCTCTAGATGCAAGTTTTATTTTGCTAGTATGAATTAGTACTGCCACAGTACTGAGTGTAGTATCATAATGCTCAATATTGAATGACTCTATAGCAAGTAAAAATAATAATAAAAACCCACTCATGGTTGTATTAACACCAAATGCTTTACAATAAGTCGAGTTTGAGAGGAGGTCCACACTTGAAGCTCCTGTTCATTTCAATCATTTCAATTAAATTTCTCATCTCTATCTGTGACAAAGTTGTTGCATCCCAACACCTCCCAGTCTCCCATCTCTCAGAGGAGGGGTTCTAGCCTTCTAGCCTAAAGTAGCCAAGTAGTAGTCAAGTAGATGTTTATTGTCATTTCTACCATCTACACAAAAAAGTAAAATAATAAAATTCCTTCAGGACCAATAACAAAAACAGACAGGATCAAAAACAGAAACAACACAAGGCTACATAAGTGTGAAGAGGACAGGACTAAACAGAGCACAAAAACAGACAAAGTGCAACACAAGAGCAAACAGTACAATACTGCAGGTCAGGACAACATACACAGCAGTTGACAAAATCAGTACCAGTTCTGTTGTGACAGATTACAGGATTATGACAGACACTGTATTTTTGAGTCATTAAGTGCACAAAAAAGCAAAGAGGGAGGGAGATAGCAATAAGTAGTTGTGCCATCAGTAGCAACAACAGTATAAAAATGTTCAGTATATAATTAATATATAGTAAATAAGGTGTATTTTCAGTGGCAGTTGGGGTGTGTGTTCTTGTTTTGTGTGTATATGCTTGTTAGTTGCAAGAGCAGTTAAGTCTAGGAATGTGTTTGTCTCTGAAGAACAGTTATTGATTCAGTTCTGATGTAGAGGTCTGATGGCCCAAGGAAAGAAACTCCCCTCTTGGCAATGAAGGCCCATATGCAACAGAATTTTTTGCTAGAGGTAAGGGGGGGCGGGGGTTTGGGGGGGTTATTGGGGTCATCCACAATGCTGGTGGCTTTGCAGCATGTGGTGTAGATCCAATCTATATGACTATAGAGCAGGGGTCACCAACATGGTGCCCCCAAGGACCACATGAGTAGCCGCGGACCTGTTCTAAAAATAGCACAACTCACCAGTGAGCAGCATCTGACATTTAATTTTATCCTGTTGCTGTTCTTCTTTAATCACATTTGCATTTATACAGATTTGAAAATGACAGTATCTAAAAAAAAGCATGTTTAAAACATGTTTATTATACATTAAGTTTAGATACATTTAGGTAAACTGTTCTAGTGTATCAAACTGGTAGCCTTTCGTTTGGCTCAGTACCCATGAAGTAGCTCTCAGTTTCAAAAAGGTTGGTGACCCCTGCTGTAGAGCAAAAAGTAGAAGCTGCAGAGAACTTCAGCCCAAGTGTTTGGACCTCTCTCGCCTCCCACATCTATAGTTATACTGTCTCTTCTCATACTATGACCATATGTTGGAGGCGTGGTCTGAAGTAGTGAAATATTTATTAGACTGAACTCAAGGGAAGAGTTTTATTATTGAATGAGACTCTTCCTTTTGTGTGTGTTAGACAATGATTGATTTTGTGCAGATCCAGCTGTAATTAGCAGGCTGAGACATTTGGTTCTAGAAAGTAAAAGTATTTCCATTATGTGGAGGTTCTTTAAATGGACCTAGTTAGTATAATCAATGCATTGTCATCATATAAATGCCTATTTATCTGGCTTAGGACTGCCAGAAGTCACAGATGTCTTGTGGTAAGTACTACAGTATTATCATAAGCATCTAATGTAGTGCCTGGAAATTGTCCAACCTTTCGTGGAGATGGTTCTGTACTGACTATTAGTCATAGTCGTGGCGAAGGGCAAATGATTATCCTACTGTGTTTGAAGTACACTCTTTAAATGAGGATGCCAAAAAGGGTTCTGTTTTTGCTTCCCTAAAGCAGGGGTCCTCTGACTTTTTCATCTGGAAGAAAACTCCTTGGACCCCAGCACTCAAATTCTTCAAACATATTTGGCTGTAGCTGTGCAAGTAACTTTTCTAAATGTAGGGGTAGTTAGAATTATCAGATCATAAAGTGGTAAATTAGGGGTGGGCAGTCTGGCATTATTTGATCAATATCGCAGTGCCACAATGTGACTGTCCGAGTGTACCATGAGTGTCTGCCTGCACTGTTAACAACTACACATTTCATTGTGAAAAAATCATAATTAGTCATATATAATCAGATTTTTGTCTGTACCAGCATGTCAAACCTCTGACAAATGAGGTTTCTATGTTATGGAACAGCCTTTTATCATTTTGATGCTGTATTTTTGCATATTGCCCACCCTTACTTCATGTCTTTGCGAATAATGAGTGGAGTAAATAGTTTCATGCCAAAGTTTATAGAGTGCTGACTGTGGGAATGATGTGCTATTTATTTTGGATGTAGTGCAGCGCAAGCCAATACCCAAACAACCTTTCAGTCCGTGGTTCTTTAGAGTACCGTTTTTGGAAATTGGTGAGAAGAATCTTAAAGTATAGAACATTTACTATATGGGAATGTTCTTTAAACCCATATTCTTTGCATCCATATATCTTTTTTTTTCCAAACATACTTCTTTTGCTGATTTTTTTTTCAAACCTAAATGTGGCTTTTTCCTGCAATTTTTCAAATCTGGAAAATTTTGAAACGTTACATTTTTTTCCTAAAATGAAATCAGCTAATAAGTAGTAATGAACATTAACATGTGCAGATGTGCGTTCTCTGTAGAGGATGTACACCTATTTACGCTACAACAAAATCTACAGAATATGACATTTGACTCGGGGTGCGTATGCTTGACTGTATGTGATACTAGTTATATTCAAGCATGTTTTTACTCTTTGGAGGTATCGGATATGGACATTTTAGGAGTTGAAACCTGTAGAGCAGTGAGTGAAGCAGTGACTTGCATGCAGTGTCTGCAAAAATCAAATTGTCTATCAAAGGTACTGGCAGGAACAGTGATCTTTCTTGAGCTGGACTTTTGTAAAGTCTTAGGCTACATTTAGACAGGCAGTCAAATCAAAAGTTTCTCTCATGCGTCTCTGATGTTTTCCCCAGGGCAGCAAAAAAACACATCCGAGCAAATATTTTCAGTTCCAGTTTGGGCTGTGTTCATTATGTGATGCACAATTTCACTGAATAGTCACAGGCCAACAGCTCTTGAGTCCAGTAAAAGAAATGGCAAGTTCCAATCTGATCTGACGATTTTGTTTCACTGTCTAAAAGCAGCCTGGAATTTGATCATATGGATCCAATCACTGGCAGAATTTAATCCATAAAACAAGACTAAAATACAGTTTTGTCTAATTATGGATAATGGATGAGTATCGTGTCCCTTGGCACATCATCTGACCATCTGCTCGTTAAAAAAATCTGAAGAATGAGCACTTCATCATCTACACGCAGTTGAAATTTAGAGTCTGCTTCAATTTCTAACACATTTCCCAAGCTTTAATGTCAGCTGCCTTTCAGCTCGGTAAGTTAAATCAGGAAGATTGCTCTTCAAAGCTGAACAGTATTACAGACCTGCATGAGGAAAGAGAACTTGGCTTTCATGTGCATCTCTGCAAAACGTGATACCTCATCAAGGGTTCATAAACTTGCGCCATCATCTTTCTCCATTTGTGCCTCAGGCATCTGCGCTCGGGACTGACCTGGTCTTGAATTTCACTCAGAGAGCTAACACCCCGCAGAAACTCTCCTTGCACCTTACATAAGCACAGCACAGGAAACCGCTGAACGTTTTTGACAAGTTGTTTTCCAGAAAGGTAAACAAGCAGGTCTCTTCTCAGTCCTGGAGCTTTTCACAGCTCACTTCTTGGGAAAGTGTCGGCGGCACGTGGTGAGTTTAATGGAGCAGAGACAACAGTGTTAAACTCATAATCTCTCTCAGAGCTCTCTCTCTCTTCCTCACTCTCTGTCGTCTGTCTCTCTCTCTCTCTTTTCTCCTCTGTCTTATGTCTTTATCACTTTCTCTTTGTCTCTTTCTCTTTCTCTACTTTTCTTTTTTTCCCATTCGCTGCCTCTTACTCTCAGTCTCTCTTCTGTCTCTCTATCTGTCTTCCTGCCTGTCTGTATCTGTCTTTGTCTCTTTATCGCTATCTTTTTCTTTTTCTGTCTCATTCTTTTTCTCGCTAGTTTTCTCCTGTGTCTTGTCTCTTTCTTTGTCATTCTCTCTTTGTCTTTTTCTCTTATTTTCTTTTGTCTCCCATTCTTTATCTTTTCCTCTCCGTCTCTCTATCTGTCTATCTTCCTACATGTATGTCTCTCAGTCTGTCATTATCTCTGCGTGTCTCTCTCTCTCTCTCCCTTTTTCTTTTGTCTCCCATTGTCTGTCTTCTCCTCTCTGTGTCCTTCTCTCTGTCTGTATTCCGGCTTGTCTTTCCCTGTATCTCTCTCTCTTTCTCTCGCTCTCAAATACCTTTCTCTCTCCCTCTCCTTCTCAAAGAGCTTTATCTCCATCTTCCCTTTCTCTTGCATCTCAGTCAATGATGACATGGTTGTATCTGCTGAAAAAGTGGATAGAATGATAGTCAAAGGAAAATAGGAAAGGTTCCAGTGAAATAAATCCTCATCAGTGATGTCTGGGAAGCAACCCAGCCTTCTGTATCTTACAGGCTTTTAAAGGAAAGCAATGAAATATGACAACTGTGAAAACAGATCCAGTTTAACCCCGTCTACAGCTGCCCCATATGATATCTCACTAATTATGCAGAATGCAGAAGCCATTGACAGGAATTACGAGCATGAAGTCATTAGGTCTGCCAGTGTTATTGGTCTCTGTACAGAAGCTGAATTGAGCCTAACCTCCCCCCTCTCCCTCTCTTTCTCTCTGCTTGAAATGTTCACATGCTGTGATTGGAAAATAGTTGTCAATGGGTGCTAAGCTCCTGAGTAATGGAAGTGCATTTGAATGACAAAACAATCTGTGTATCATTTGGAAGATCAAACTTGACCAGAGAATCATTTATTGAAGGCTTGCTGTTGATGTGAGCCTAATAGAAAAAAGTCTGACTTTCACTGTCCAAACTCAGTGAGAGAATAATGTTTTGGTTGATAGACTGTATGCAGTGTATAGGTTCCATGGAGAGACTTAAGCTTTGATGGATGAAAACCAAAGTGAAAGGATTATGATGTCAATAGCTCCTCACTCTTTGGCTGCACTGGTCTGTATCTGGGCTACTCGAGATTACCAAAACGCTCCATCAAAAAGAGAAATAGCTTTATATGAGATGAAGGATAAAAGTAGGGTTGGGCTGGTGGACCATGTCATCATCCATTGCCAATGTCGACCACCTTCTGACAGTAGTGATGCATTACTACCACATGCTGTTAAAAGCAGGATAAATATCTATTTTTAAAGCATGAATGATATCCGTTTTTTAAAAATAATTTCATGATTATTGGAAAACAGCTGATTTTATAATAACAAAATGAAGATATAACCACAAATCCATATAGTCTTGAACACTTTTAGTATTAAACTCCTTTTTCCAGCACAGTTTCAACACAGAAGAGTCCAGTTTCCCAAGACTTTTTCTGCATCATGTTTTGTATACTGTTTAAAAAAAGAAATTGTCCTAGTCATTTTTAGTCCCCCAAAGTACAGACAACATCAGTGTACCCTTAATGGTACAATGGTATGTTTTTAAGGAGACACTACATTCACTTTCCCCGGTACTATTTATGAATTTTCATAATGTTTTAATAACTGTTTTAATATAACAAAGGCTGGTTAAGCGTACATGCACCTTAAAAATGATAACTGCAAGAAAATAGGATAGTTATGTTTCCCATAAAGATACTGAACACGTACACTTTAGGTGTCCACCCTAGTGACTGTGTTTGTACTCTGAAGTAAATCACGTCTTTAAGTTATTAGATGAGTTATTAGTCTTTAGCTCTTGATGGGAGAGTAGTGATTAAAGGATAAAATTGTTATGAGGCATGGTCAACAAATGGCTGACTAATCAGAATCATCCGCTGACTCCTGAATGCAATTTATGACTTTTTTGAAGGGTTTAATATTTAGCATGGATCGGAGATCATAATTTTAGTTGGAGAAATGGTAACACTGTACGAGAGAAATTCAGTCGCCAGACTTTTGTGGTTTTGGTTCAGACGAGACAGGAACTGTTGTGTATCCTCAGGCAACAATATAATAATACTAAAATATAAAGTTCACCATCCAGTGTGACAGTTGCTCCAAGCTTCAGAGCTACCCAGGAGCTTCGCATAGCAACAAAACAACAATATTCATATTTGGTCCTAATTCGTGCCATTTGACGATGTAGCAAATTGCGTCCACTTGCTTGGTGAGTCACATTCCGGGGCCTGATGTGGAAATGGAAGCAGATGTGTTGGCTCAGTGATGTCACCACAGCATGTCGTCACGATGGTAATGATGAAGGGGACCTGCTTCATGTTGGCCACATGGACTGCGCTGGTCGGTTTAGGGGAGGAGAGAATGTGGAAATGACTGAATTTAGTTAGTGTGGTGGTTTTTATGTAGTCATTATGAATGAGGTGCTAAGAGGGCCTTGCCTCCATCTATTCTCCAGGGGTGATGCTGAGGCTTGTTTGAATCTTCTCATCTCCACGCAGCAGCACTAATGCTTCACTCTGGTGGGTGGGTGTTTGCAGCATGTCCTCGAAGTCATGTGATGTGTGCGTATGTGTGTCATGCACACTTGGAGTGTGTGAAGAAGGACTTGTTTACAGGGAGAACGCCTTATGTGGGATAAAAGCACAAGCCAGTCTTGCAGAAAGCCGCTTGTGGTTTGACTTTATGACCTGACAGAGGATAAAGTGCTGTAAAATAGCCCCTTCACACACACACACAAGCACACAGCAGTCCTCCATTAGTGAATACTGAGTTTTTGCTGAGGGCCGTAGCTTTTGACTCACTTGTTTTGTAACAAAGAATCTGCTGGGAGCCACTCATTAGTCAATTACAACATCATAAAACAAAATCTGGTCATTTTTATAGTAAGTAGAAATAGATGCTGCTGTCTTTCGAAAGAACTTTCTCTAAGCAAGTGAAAACAGTAATAAAGATTAACTTGAAGTTAAACTGGCCATGTTGTAAACAGGCCCCATGTCTTGATATTATCCTATTTGTAATGTTCCTGTCCTGTACTTGTTCCGTTTCCCAGTTGCCTAGCCTAACCACGTGCCTTTATTTTGTATGGTTTTCCTGGCATTTGCTCTTGTATGTTCTCTAGGTCCTCGCTTGCTCCGCCCTCTTGTCCTGCCCCTCACCTGGTCTCAGTTTGTTACCACCCTGATTGCAGTCTTGCTCAGCTGTTTCTTGTCCAATGTCTGTGTATAGTTGCCCCTTCGTTTAGTTTTGTGTTTGTCATGTTTGGGAATTCCTGTGTTCTCCTTGTGGTTACCAGCATTCTTTGGAATTTTTCTCGTCTCTGGTTATAGTACATCCGTGCATGTATTTTTGGCTAGTTGTTCTCCATTTCTGTTCCTAGTCTGTTTGTTTATGGTTTTCTTTAGTTTTTCTGCTTCTTTCAGCATGGACATCTACACCTTTACTGCTACTGCCTCACAGTTTAGTAGTTCAGTCAAGAATAACCTGCATCCTTCAGTCATTGCTACATCTTTAAACTGTATGTATATCATGCATATATTGTCCTTAACGGTTATTATATGATAATGTATATAATTCAGTGACGCGCATGAAACTAATATGTGTGTTATGTAGTTAACTGTGGGCCCACCGGGGGACATGTGGGCTGTACAAAGGTTATGAAACAATTTATGTTACATTTTCCTCCCAATGTGTCAGAAAATAGAAACTGTGCTCTAAGATTAGCAGATAATGGCATAAATGTGTTCCATTCACTTTAAAAGCAACAGTCTGCATGGGACATTTTATCATTGATTCAACTGACAGCAATTTTTTGAGCAAAAGAAAAAATCCTTAGCCTTATTAACTGTGGAGTCCAATCACAACAAAACAAATATAAAATCAACCTCTCACACCCCTTATCCAAGCATTCTTCCCACACCTTGCACACACACCCTCTCTGTCAGGTCCATTGCTGTTTCCCAGTATGCGTCCTTCTCTGCACTTGCGTTCTCATAGACTTGAGAAATGGTTTTGATTTAAAGTTCACATCTAGCGGAGTACAGATCAAAAACCCAAAGGATTAGTGGGTTTCATCAAGGATGCATAACGAGGGGACTTGTGTTGACTTGAGCTGTCAAGTTTCAAAGAATGCATTTCACACAAAGGCTCTTCTCGCCTGGGTCCCCTCCTCAGTGGAGCTGCTTCCTCCTCGGCTTCATAGATAAGCATACCAACGACAACAGTGACCACCGCCCAATCTATTCTACATGTTTTCCTGAGGTTTTATTGGATTTTTTAGTGCTCCTCACTCGGCAAACACAAACTACTTCCACCCTAATGGCCAACTCCCACAGTTATTTCCAAGCATTGGCCCTTTTATAGGCACATATTGTGAATGTATCATTTTTATTCTGGTTTTAATCAATATATTTGAAAAAGAAAGTGAACATAGGCAACAACAAGGCTATTTTGTTGAAAATATCAATTGGGTTAAACGTCAGGGTCTCAAACCTCTGCCAGACTGAGCTGTGATGACTGAGCAACTGCATCCTCCTGACTCCCAAGCTGAACTTGTTTGGTCACCCAAGCATGAGAGTTTATACGTGATGTGCTCCATATTGGCAAACAGCTTGCGATCAGAAGGTTGTGAGTTTAAATCCCAGGACTGCTAGTGGCACCACTGAGGTACCCTTCAGTTAGGTACCATCCCCACACACTACTCCCCAGGCGCTGTGTTCCTGGCTGCCCGCTGCTTCACTTGGTGAATGGGTTAAATACAGAGGAAGAGTGCTGTTCACACTGTGTCCTGTAGTGTATTCACGTATGACAGAATGGACATTTTACACTTTACTTTACACTCCCTATATTTGTGCAACTCGGGCTTGCATACACGACCTGTTTAAGGTGTTGGTTTATAAGACCTCTGTGCCATCCCATATCACAGTACATTACATATGATCACAGTATTGGTTAATTTCAACATTCTGTTGTAAAGTGTTTTTGACTTAGAATGACTTCCAGTTGTCTATGAGACTACAGTATTCCCTCTCGCCCTTGAATCACTTCAAGCTGCTGCTGGATGATTTGGCAAGTGTTGCAATTTTGATTTATAGTTTTCTGTGCGATGCTGACGTTTTAGTTCTTATAATCCCTCTTGAATCTGTCTCTGTAGGTTTGTTTCTTGCATAACTGAATTAATGAAACTGAATCAAAGACGGCCAAATGTGTCTGAATGTGTCACAGGCCATGGTGTCATACTCCATTGTAACAAAACTGAAAATTGTGTGAGTGATCAAGTAAAGCAATTTCTTCCATGTATTGTTCCAGTTCCGGATACTGGCTGCACTTTCACTGGCAGGAAGATATAAACTAAAAGGGTTTAGCTCAGCTCCACTGCATTCATGATGAGCACTAAATATTGAGGGTTTTTTCTGCCTCAAAATCCTTAATCAGGAAAACCTCAGACCTCAGTTTGGACAGAAACAAGACATGTCTCCATGCCACCAGTAATAATTTGGCAAATGGCTGACCAGTTAGCCTTGGATGCCTGATTACATTTTTACTGCATCTGTTATAATATTGACTTGTAGTGGGAACCAAATGCTCACCCTGAGCTGACACCAGTGCTCGCGCTGCTGAGCTCATGAAGTATCAGAACTCCGGATGCAGTACCGAAAACAGTTCTAAACATAAATCATCTAAATGAACCAGCGTGTGCCATGAGAAACCCTGTTTAACTGTATCTTTGGTCACACAGGTAAAGGAAGCTCCAGCATTTCCTCCGACGTGAGCTCCGGTACTGATCACACACCCACCAAAGCTCCCAGGAATGTGGCTACCAGTGAAGGTGAGGCATCTGGTCCTCATTATGGGCTAAACCCCCTCCTCAACTCCCTCTAACTCTCTCTCTATCCTTCTCTCTCTCATGAACTGCTGACTATTTTTGGAGGCACTTGTGTGTTCCTAGGATAACCTGAAATTGCCGTTCCCATAAGAGTTAAGCACTCCGTGGGCTGGTCGTATGAATAGGTCTGAAAAAAATCTTTATATCTGCACCGCTTTATCTGTGTGTACTCTCTCAGAAAGCTATTTAATGGGTTCTCTTAAATGCTGGTGAAAGCCCTGGACCCACTAGAGTACAAGGAACTGTTTTGTTTTTTAATTGGTTTCTTAACATGAGATTGCATGGAGCACTATATTACAGTTTCATTGATTAATTATCACAATCTTAATGATCTGTTTGCATCAAATGTTATCTAAAGTGTCTCTGTTTGCTGGAAAATAAACTTTTTATTGCAACCTGGTCTAAGTCCCATAAAAGTGTTTCATTTTAACATTGTGAGCCCACAAAAGGGAGCAGGGAACACATGCAGTTAAGCTTGTATGCCCCACAATGGGCTGGTATAAGCAGAAGCTCTTTTGCGTGTGTGAATGAATGCAGAATTAACAGGGTGTATACGTGGCTTTTGGAGATTAGAAACAGGGGTGGTCTGACAAATTTGGGGGACCAGCTTTGGTAAGCTAACACAGTACAGTTAGATGAAAAAGCGCACATAGATTTGCCGTATTTTTGTAAATCCAGTGGCTTATAAATCAATATTGAAATAAATGATTTTTAGCGGAAGGAAAACAATTATTTTCTGGTACAGTATATCAGTTTCATGTGTTACCACTGGCAGGTTTTGTTCCATTGTTTGCAGCTCGTGGAAAAAAATGATGTCACACAGCACAATGCCTTACAAACATGACAACAAGATGACACTGGTGTGGGAGACAAAAATATTCTAGCAGTAATAGTCTGATAAGCTATGCTCTCTTTCTGACATTCATCCTGAGACCTCACAGTTTTTTATCTCAAAATGTCCATAACCAGTTACAGAGTTGCCAGGCGACTCTTTGCGTAATACTAGAGAGAAACTATAGGGAGCCATCAAACTCTGTACCTGTGTAAGGGGTCTTCTCAGAGCTTTTACATTATGTGGAGGTTCTTCAAGCATAAAAAGGCTCTTCACACTCATACATTTAATTTATGAAAACAGTTATTTTAAGAACTATACTCTTTAGGATAGCAGTAAGGGTTCTGCTGTGGCATCGTGCAAAGAACCCTCAACTAGCACCTTTATTTTTAAGCGTAAAGAAGCTGTATCCCAAACTTAGATTTTGGTGAATTCTCACGCGCCTCAGTTTGTCTCTTTTAAACGTCAAATTTTCAGGGAGTTCTAACCACACACAGACATGCTGGACAGTAGGAGAAGAGTTAGAGCATCACTTGGTCTGGTCTGCTCCTGAGCATCCCCCCGGGTGTCTGCATCTACTGGCTGTTCTGGCAGACTACTCCTATAACTCTTCAGCTGCACAGACACATCCTGTTTTGCCTCCAAACTCACTTATGGAAAAGTTTTCCATGGAATTTAGTGTTTCTTTTTTCACCTTTTACCCACCATCAGGGTCTTTATGAAAGCCATCTTGTTGATAGTGGCTGGAGATGCTGTTTTGGGTCTGGCTGTAACGGTGCAGTTATAGGGCAGTGTGCGGTTGGGCACAAGCACCGTTCTGTGGAAAACAGCCTTCCAGGCCGGCATTGTTTTCATTACAGTATGGCTCTCACTTTTCCAAGGCCATGTGCCAGTGAGGCTGGGTCCAGCTCTGTGCTTTGGCCCCAGACGTCTTGTGCGCTAGCTTGTGCTCATGTGTGTAGGCATGTGGGTGTTATAGTAAGTGCCAGTTGGATTCCCAGTTATCATCAATGGGCAGTGTTAAGGCGGATCATTGGCTCGATGTTGATTTATTGAAATGATCATTGATGAAAGGAAAATTTAATTAACAATAACAGGAAAGGTTGAAAAGAGTTTTTCATTTACAGTTGACAGCAGGTAGCATAGCTGAATAGACCTGCTGACTAACAAAAGTAGAACTGTTGGAATCTGTAATTCTGTTTATAATTAGACGTTGCACCAGAGAGCTGCATCCTGGCACTGCTGAACTTGTTCCTTGTGTTCCTCAGTGAGTCTATTAAGCTTTAATTGCTCACAACAAGAGCCTTTGCTTTTATTAACGGAAAATAGATTTTAAAAAAAGAGTTCAGAGGCATGGGATTATTCTTTCGGCTTTAAATAGGAATCTTTTCATTTTTTGGCATAATTAAATGATTAAGATGTAAACACAGCCATTCCGAGAGGTTTAATATAAGAAGCTCCATTCTAGAGAAACTCATCAAGTCATAATTGTTGACAGTGGTGTCTATACGAACCAACTGTAGCGAGTAATTCATTCCTTCAGAAGCTTCCTCACAGAAAGTCATTACATGAAATGCTTATGAATGCACTCCTTGATGTCTGAGACATTTTAGTGTAGTTTAGAGAATTTTTTTGGTCTAAAACCCATTTTAAAACCCATTCATAGTAAAGTGATACATGAAGGGCGTAAGGCAAAGTAGGTCCGAGTTGTTTTTTGGTTGTTTTTCTTTTACTACGTTTGTGTTGAAGCAATGCTTAGGTCCTGCCCGATGTCTCTGTGTGTCTTATCTAAAGACTGCAAGTTTCTCTGTAATGCACCATTTCACAACAAACCACTCTGAATTATTTTGTTTACATCTTAAGGATTGATCTTCTTGGAATTTGGTAAGTTTGGAAAAATAGGTGGAATTATCCTTTAACAGAGACTTTATTGTCTCTTTTTTTTAACTTATTTAACTTTGCCTTACACTGAAAATGACATCTGCATGCAAATACAAACACATGTTGTGCTTGTATTTGGAAAGAAAGATAAAATCCGTTGTGTGGGAAGGATACCCACAAGATGACATGCCTATTTCTCACGATCCTCTTTGCTCTCAGGGTGCTTCATGCAGCCTGGCAAGAGACTATATTTGAGCTCTGTGGTTGCAGCATCTTCTAAACTTTTGTGCCACTCTGCCACAGAGTAAAGAAGAAAACCTGGCACACGTGCCTAACAGTCGCTGAATAACTTCAAACTCAGACTCAGATTTGTTTACAAATTTGGTGGTAAAATAGTGGTAGATCTGAAGGCATTGCCTCTGAAAGCCCTGCGTGAGCTTTCTCAGAAAGATCATAAAACAATTTCCCAGTCATCAGGCAACATATTCCTAACCTTTTCATATAATAGCTTTCTGAGATGCGTTAAATGTTCTAGTCTGGTTTCTATCATCACCACTGTAAACAATTATGACTTTTCTGTAAATTGCTCATGAGACCTTCGTGCTACGCCACTCTTCTTTTTATATTAAGTAATTAATGATAAAAACAAACATTGAAATTCCCCATTAACTAATGCTGCTCTTACCTTTGTTCTGTCCACTTTCTGCCATAACAATGCAAATTTCCCACTCATGGGACTAATAAAGGTTTATCTTATCTTATTTTATCTTATCTTATTATGAGGGGCTTCAGTACTACTTGACCAAAACCATCTTTTCAGTCCCATCATATATTTCTACCTCATGTTTTCTGGACCAGAGTTTCTCCAGCCTGTGGTGTTTCATAGTAATTGTAGGCAATGGTGTGAAATGAGAGTTACGTGAACAACACGGCCACTCTTGCACTTTGGTTCGTTTTAAATGATTCGGTGATTCCAGGATGCTAAACTGGAGTTTTGAGGTTCATCTTAGGGGGTGCAGTTTTTGAACACCTGCAGCTTAAGTCTGCTATGGACTCTTTCATATCTCATTGTTTAGTTGGTGAATGGATACAAGTGGTGGACCACCCTGACTCTTTCTAACCTCAGAGGATACTTAAAAACAAGAACAGCCTGAAAAGCAATGAGATTTCATTAACGTTTTGCTCTCTGGACACCAAATGACTGCAGCTCTCTTGATGAGGGACATTCACCAAAACAGATGTGCTGTTCAATACAGAGACTTCGTCTATTCATCAAATCCATCCACAGCAGGTCCTGCTCATTTTTTTAACCATTTCATTAATTAACCAGCACTTTTTTACATTTTCTTCAAGCTTCTTCACAATGAGTGAACAGCTGATCCACTCCAAGCTCTGTGCTGCACATTTCTCACTTGGGACTCAGTTCAATATAAACAATAAAAGTTCAGACCTAGCCCAGGAATGGCTGTCCCTGGATGGTTTTCTTTGGCATGCTAGTGGCTGAGGGGCATGAATGTTTTACCACAGACAGTACATGAACGAACTCTCAATCATTATCCCACTGCTTTGGGTCTAGGGTCAGTGTTAGCCCTGCTCCTAGTACCACAAGGTCTTTTTCTCTTTAATATTTAAGTGAACCATTTGACAGCTGTTGAAAAGCCAACTTGTTAGGATACACAGAGACATTTTTATGTGGCTAAAGCTTTTCTGTTTCCTCAAAGGCCATATGAACCCATTTCGCAGTTGTAAACTTTGACCAACCATGTCAGAAATTCCCAACCATCTTAAAACCCCACACATCACTTTGTACCAATGTGACACCACCAAACTAACTGCTTTACATGGGAAATTGGATCTTATTTTCAGTGTACTTGGATAAGTGTTTGCATTCACACCATAGGTCATTCCTTTAGGTTAGAAACAGTCACAGAATAAGCCCATGTTTTGATATGGAAATCTGACCAAGACACATGCAAGACTGTTTTACTGGACATAATGAACTCCTATCCAACTCTAGGACAGTATTGACAGTACAGCAAAATAACCGAGTGTTTCATAAGAATGCATCATGGCCTTGGGATGTGGTCAGCAAAGAGTGTTTTGTTACATTTGACAACATCTAGAGCCTTCCTCCTTCCCAGCCCAGTAAATTAAACTGAAATTAATTCACAGTGTTTTCTGTCTGATGTGTCTACAAATGTAGG
>JBBPCX010000006.1:7533639-7564380 GCA_037974365.1 Hydrocynus forskahlii
CAGGAAATATTGATGTCAGCATAGTGCTTCCTCAGCATAAAGTGCAATTGCTATTTATGTCAACTGAATTTTATAGCAGTATTTGGCCCTTATGATGCTATGCAGACTGAATTTTATATTATTACATAAAATAATATATAATGTATAAATCATTCAATATTCACGTATACAAATACCTAAAATGAATGTCATTTTCTACCTTTTGACCCTAAACTTTCAGTTTAGGCCTTGAATGGCAAAACGCACCTGTATGAAAATGCTTTTTTTCTTTTAGCACCCTCATAACATAGCAGAGCTGTTTTCCATTTCTAACATCCTTCTGAAACCCATGGCTACAACTCACATTTGTGAACTGTGATTTCTCAAGGACTTCCAGGAGCCTGAGAAATGTGTATTTTTTTTTTTAATTAAATTTGTACATGATTGTTTTCTCTGTCAGTTTCTGATTGTATTGATGGTAATTTGATGTGCCTGGCTCCTGAATTTTCAACCAATGTGAGAGCCCACTTTGTTATATCTACAAAAGGTATGGAAGGAAAAACACACACAGGTTTCTACTGAATAAACTACAACTGTAAGTATACATCTGCTGATGCCTCAGAACTGATGGTCTAATTAAAAGACTCAACAGTTTAGTGCACTCCATCCACAGGTTGGTCGTAACATTCTCCGTTGTCCTGAAGTAGATCTTTCTCCTGGATGACGCTCTGACTCAAATGACAGATATTTCCTTTTCTTGGGAAAGAGCCTAGTCGTATTCCCACCTGGAGTCATTAAGCTCATTCTACTGTGCTGTCTCTCTGTGAATAATATGCGTGGCCTTTTCCTCGTCTTTTCCCCCTCTGTACTATGAGGTCAGTGGAGGTGAGCATGTTCAAGCAGTCTAAACACACTTAGGGCTTCTACATACATCTCTAACTTAGCAGCGATCCAGCGCTTGCCGCTTGTAAACAGTCCAAAAATCCATGCTTTCCATGTTTTGTTCCATTTATTTTCTCACACAAACATATACAGCGTACAGAGTGTCAGTGTTGATCTTCTCCATGCCAGGAAATGAAGGACTGAGTGGATATTTGTTATATGGTGCCTCAGAGACCAGCTATGAAATTAATGGAGTTTTAAGTTGAGCCAACTGACAGTGCAAATTACTAGTGGAGAGCTCTAAATAAGAGCAGATTAGACAACCAAGCCCAGGCCATTCTGATAAATCAACATTTCCTGATTATAATCCTGCAAATTGCCAGAGAGTATCAGATTAAATAAATATTTTATGAACAAAGACGGGGAAATACTCAAAATATTTCTTTTTCCTTTCTGAGTTTGGAACAAATGATACAAACATTTGACCTCACATTTGAAGTGATGCCAGTGTGTGGTGTGTGGACCTAACGTGGTTTTGGCAGTGCATCCCAGTGATGACCCAGTGCATCTCGGTGACAGTTTCTTCAACCTCTGCTGCTCAAAAATGTAATAAAAAAAGGATGCAAAGATAGACAGTGTTCTGTTGACAAACCACATGTGAGTGGCTTTCTCTGGTATACTGGACTGCCTAATATTCCAAACTCTGCAGGTGCTGAGTGGTGGTGTTGGAGTGGGGAATGTTCATGTCTGCTGTTAATTGCTGGGAAAGTGTTGCTGCTATAGTAGTTCATGACCCAGTTTCACTCTCATAGCACATGTATGTTAAACCTGGCTTCATGGCAGTGTGGTGAGTATGTTTATATGTATGTGTATGTTTATATTTATATTGTTCGTATGTGTATTACATTTTTACTGAGGGATCTAATTTCAAGATTAGCTGCTAGTTTACAGAGTCTTTCCTAGTCTGACCCTAGGACCAACTCACATGTATCACATACATAATATGCATACAAATAACATTCAGTACATAAACACAGTTATTGCCAAAAGCAAGCAAAGTTAAGAACAAAAGGGTGGTATTGTCATCAAGTTCATTTTATTTATACAGGGCTTTTTACAGTTGAGCTTTATAGAATGCAGGTCCCTAGTGAGCAAGCCAAGGGTGACAGAGCCAAAGAAAAACACACTAAAACTGGAGAAGTAACCTTAGGAGGATCCAAGATTCAAAAGGGAAACCCATCCCTCTCTGGCTGACAGTAAGAGAGAATAAAAGAATAACAGTGGAGATGACTAAAAACATAAGAGGCACAAATACACAGACATGATCACTGATGAGCAGTAGTGTCAATAGTTAGCAGTAGCAGGATCAGTTAGAGTCTGTAATTAGTAGCAGCAGATTCCTCTAAAGTCTGTATGAGTAGTAGTAATGTTGGTTGGGGGGAAGGCAGCACATGCAGATGATCCATGGTGGTCATGCAGACCAGTAAGCAAGAGACCCTGATGCTGGTTGATCTGGTCTAGAGATAAGCACGAAACCCCATCAGTGGTTAATCAAGCTGAATGAGTTGGCAGCCACCCAATTAACGGTGTGAGGGGGCTGTGTGGAGAAATTCACAGTGCTGGTGGCTTTGTGGAAGCATTGTGTGGTGTAGATGCCTGTGACAATGGAAGAGATGGATCTTTTCGACTATCCTCATTTTCCGTTGTAGCGTTTTGCGGTTCAGAGGAATTCCCAAACCAGAGCAATTCCCAAACCAGACCATGATGCAGTTGCTCAGGATGCTTTCTGTGGTCCTTCTTCTTTCTGTAGAACATGGTTAGGATGGGAGAGGGCAGTGAACTTTCTTCAGTCTTTGTAGGAAATAGGGAAGCCATTGATGTTCAGTAGACAATAACGTCAACAACCATCCTTTATGTTTTGTCCACATTAAGTGACAGGTTGTTATTTGTGCACCAGTCTGTGAGCCACTGAACTGTTCCATCACTTATCCATCCATACGTCTCCTCCAAGCACTGTCTGGAATCCTTGTAACACGCTTTGAGTGCATGTGCATCATGCAGGCATGTGAATGCTAAGGTTTATGTTTGCAATTTCTGTCATTTCCAATGAATAGTAGAATCAGCGGTGTGTTTTACTTATGAATAGTAACTTTGATGTGTGATAAATCAAATCAATTTGATAGTAATTGGGTATAACCTTACTTGAGAAAAGCATAAATGGTGAATGCTGAAACATGTGAGCAGCTGGACTTCAGCTGTCATTGGAGTAAACAAGTAAAATGTGTTAGTGGCTTTAAAACCAGTGATGTGAATAATTTAATACATTAGCACGTTATTAACGTTGACAATACTAATATCAGTACAATTATTTTTTTATCTAACCTACCATCCCCAAAATTGTAACTTAATAGAAGGAGGAAAGAAATGCTGAATATAATGAACATATTTGAGAGGGGATCATTATTCTAATAATAAGTATTTTGCCAGAAGAAAGTAGAGCAGACTTTGTCTTGGTTCCAGTGTCATGAAGATCTACTTTTTAAAACATTTTAAGGGAAACAATTCCTCTCATGCTCTAATAATCTCAACTCCTCTTCTCTGTCCAAGGCCCCCTTATCTTTCACTTAGCTATCTCACTTCTATCCCATTCCATCTCTCTGGAAGGAAGTTGGAGTGTTGAAACATAAAAAAGGCAAGCCGTAGATTAAGCACAAAAAACAGTAAGAGGGTTTTCCCTCACCCAGAAGAGAACAAGCTTTAGTAAGTCTTCAGTAAGTCTACTGTGAGCAGTAGGGATTCTCATTATAGCATAGCATTTTTGTTAAGAGGATCTTGTTACAGTCTTTTTTAAGGGAATACTAAATGATTGGTGTGCTAAAACCTCTGGCAGTGCACATTGCATTGAGATTTCATTGTGAAAATACTTTACATTTAATGGCATAATATTTGTATTATGATGCCTTTTGCTGCAACCCGATGATTCATATGGAAATACATGTTTGAGGTGATAGGACTATATTGGGAATGTGTTGAGCACTCTTAAGAGTATATCCCTGGCAAAATGTATCCCTTGAACTTTTAGACTCATTCATAATTCGAACCATATAACCATATTCAGTGAAGTTGCCATTGGACACAGATTCAACAGAGAATCACTGAAACAGCCCAAAATGTAAGCTTTCCTTAGAAGTTCTTTTATTATAGTTTGGCAATATATGTGCGTGCATGCTACAGTCAAAATATTGCACAATGACATACTGCTCAGTTGAACACCACACCTCTTCAAACGCAGCCCTAATCTGTTAGAAGTAACACCTACCAGTTTTATTACACAGGGCACAAACAGACCTCTTTCCAGACGGTTTGGGGTTCAGCCATTTAATTCAGCATCTCAAGATCATAAGCTTATTGGACAAGGATCAGGAAAGACTTCATTTGGAGGAGGAATACGAGAAGCCAGCAGGAAAGTGAGGGTTTGGCTCCATTGCACCTGGACCAAATGGGCTCAGTCTGTCTTTATGACATCAGTATAGCCTCAATGTGTTTCTTTCTCTCAGGTTTGACACAATGCCGTTGGGTCAAGTTGTGTTTGGGTGCTCCTCAGAGAGGACACCCTGTTGCTGGGACCTCCACATGCCTATTATGAGCCTAACCATCAAAGAACAAGCTAAAAATGTCAGCTTATGTGTAGGACTTCACCCTCCGACTGAACCAGATCAGGAGCAGGAGCTGACAGCATTTACCATTCAAGCTAACGCTCCTTCAGCTCATCTTCTGAGGCAAGCTCTGTGAGATTTGCCAACTTGAAGGTTCCAGGACAAAATGTGGTGGTGTAAATTTACTGCTCGGAGACAGCAGATCACAGAATGTTTTAACATAACTAACGTTTTGGTTGGAGCAAAGCTTAAAAATCAGATCCCCATGACATAAAACTACCTATCCAAACCTCATCCGTCTTAGATCCCCGGCTTAAGAAATACGACTCTCCCCTCTCACTTTTATACTCAACCTCCCAGATGTGTTTTTTTACACAAGCAGAGACCACATTACAGGTTTTACCACAGTTTGCCTCTCGTCATAGCCAAGTGTAGGGGATCTCACGATCAGTGTGTGAGAGATGTGTGTGTCTGAGTAAGCCTGCTGCACATATGTGCAAAGTTGAAGCAGACATCATGAAGTTTCTGTCGTTGCAAATCCAAGGCAATTGCTCAAGATTGCTCCGTAGCTTCATTTGAGCTCCTCTTTCATTACCCACACTTAATGGTCAGGGTGTTGCCTTTCTCTGGACTTAGGGAAAAGGTGGTATGCCAGTAAGTGATCAGTAAAGACACTAGTGAAATATTCTTTTGGGGGAAACTGAAAGGGGAAACTTCTTTACTGCACGGTGTATCAATGGACCATGTGTTATTTATTCATTAATTAGATATTTTCATTTTGATTATTATTATTATTATTATTATTAATAATATTATTATTATTACTGTACAGTTTTATTACTGTTTGCACGTATAACGGATAATTTGGTGTCACATTTTTGCACATTCACTGACACATGTATGGTAACTAGTGGCAGGTATTTCCATTCTTTTGAATAATTCATTTATCCATTTTAATCATTCAGTAAAATGGTTTGCATAGTGGATAACACCACTTCCTCACAAATGGAAAACTCTGTCCAGGCCATAACTGATATTTGTATATGTAACTTTGCTCGTTGTCCAATTTATTAGCTGAGCCTCACCATACAGGTGTACTTTATGGTCACTGGGAGGACAACAAATGATGTAAAGAAACAGATTGACTACAGTCTATAATTGTAAATTACAAAGTGCATCTGTATGGGAAGCTGAGCTGATAAAATGAGATGATAAAGCGATTGGTATAAGTCTTCCTAATGTTATACTGGCCTGCCATTAAAAGTCATTCTAAATGAGAATGTCTGCTAAGCATGTAAATGTTGACAGTAATTGTAATAAACTGTGTTTAATGAATTTATATGTCTTTATATATGGATTATAGTGTTTTGTTTTAAAAGTAAAATCAGCAGTTATTAGGGTCACTATCAGCTGCCACAAACTGTTCATTATTCCATTATGATAATTAAAAGTATTATTTTTTTTATAATTTACGGATTATTATAATGATTACTTCATTCCATGACTTCCCTTTTTGTGGTCATAACCCTGCTTTTATTCTTGGATGACTGAGATTCTAATAGGAATGCTAGATATTTGCCTCGCTGTGTGGAGAGAAGCAGGGGAAGGATTGTGTGTCCTTGAAGCAGACCTAGAGGACTTGATGTTTTTTCTTGGTGACATCACCACAAAGGGGCCATAGACCAGCCCTGAGTGTACATGCCCGGTTTGGACATGGTGCACCCACACCTTCCTGCTCTGGCAAGTGTGCAAGCTCCATTGTGCTGCAGTGGTGCCTTTGTGATAGTTTGAACTTCCTGCACTGAAAACTGAGCAAACCGCTGCTGGTGCCATGTAGATATCTGACACTCCACTTATTTGAAACAATCGCTGATAGCTTGTTTTGGAGGACAGCCTACATCGTACCATGAAAGACTGGGAGTGCATTTACCTTTGTTTTTTCCGTCCTGTTATGAAGAAGTCATCTGCAATTTTGAGTTTCTCCTTTTTTATGACATGTTTTATTTAATGCTTGATTATTTGGGTGAGATTAATTACATATTAGACGTTTGAAGCGGTTTATTTCATATTTCTGTTTTTCTGACCTCGTTACCAGGTTTCATTCTGTTCCTTTTCTTTGGAAATGTTTTATTCATCACAAGATCACGCCATTTTTCTCCCTGACATTTTATTTCCCCTCTGCCTTATTGTGGAGAAGTGACATACAGTGTTCTTTTTGCCAGCGAGGGTTTAGGAGCGAGTGGCAGAAACTTTCTCACATCCCGTCAAGCTCACAGACACCGTTTGGCAAGGCAGAGCACGTGGAAAAAACTGATGGAAAGGAACTCGTCACAAGGGCGCTGGCACACAGCTGATGGCTTTGACTAGCCAAGCTCTGCTCCATTAGATCATTGGCAGGAGTGCAGTTTGTTGCACTTAGAGCTTGTGAAGGGTCTTGGTAGGAGGGGTTTATTTCCTCATCACTCTACATGTCCCTGCTGAGCAATTTCACTGCTTTTATACCACTCACTGGCTCAGTGACAGTACAGCAAGACCACTCACATACTTACTGTCTTCTCTTTCTTCAACAATTATTAAGTTTGACATTTCCTCTGTAGCTGTCTTCCTGCCTTATCCAATTCTTATTTAGGACATTGCTGAGAGAAGAGAATTTTTATTGTAAAAAGACATCCAAAGCAAATACAGTGTGTATTTATCATAATTAACAGAATCTCAAATGCACATTTCTTTTGGTATTTCTGAAATACACATTAGCCGCTCATTGCCCTTAAAAGTGTTAGTCTTGCAGTGCAAATGACTTTCCCACCATTGTCCACTTGATGTCATATTCAGTGACACATTAATAGGGTGCGATCCATTATCTTCCGCTTTATAAGCCACATCTCAAATCACTGAAATGCTGTTGCCTTTAGTTAATGATCACTCCACAGGGACCTTTGCTCAAGAGCCCAAATGCTGATCACTGCTGGTTTGTCCATCACTGACAAATGGTGGCAGCCAAAATGCCTTGCTGTGGTTACCCACTTGAAATGCGTAAGGTTTTCTTTCACATGTATTTTTCCCCTCTTTATAGTGCTCTGTCCAAGTCAAAGACCAGATGTTTAACCTGTTTCTCTCTGATATCTCAAACCAGTGGATTCCTCCACCATATGCAGCCATTGGCGGTTCATGTCAAGGTCAGACTGCAGGAAGAGATATGGGCCTCATTATATGCTCATGAACGACAGTCTGATTAGGAGAGGTGGAACAACGAACCACATACAAAAACATCCATATCAACAATAATACAGCAACAGTTTTTCTTTGTTCCTGTTAAAGCTGGTTGTCTGGCTCATTCGACTCATTTGCAGCGTGTCTAGGTTCTTATAATATTTCAAGTCTATGCTCATTCCCCCCACCCAGAATGATGTTTTGTCTATACTGTTTTGGCTCCCTTTTTGTGTTTTGTCTATTGTGGGAGTGTTTGTTTTAGTATGAAGTGCAGTTTATGATCCATGTTTCTATTGGGACTAAATAGATAATCAGTCCTGGGTTTTGAATTACAAATGCAGTTCTCTGCGAGCTACAAAACCGAGCAGATAGTTAAACTTTAGCAAGTTCTGGCTTGATTTGGGGTCTGGTGTGATGCTGGGAAAGGAATCGGTACATCTGCCGTGTTTGGTTTCAGGCACATTTAAGAAATGACTGAAAGTGCTGAGGTTGTTATTTTGCTTTAAACTGCAGTTGGCATGTTACAATGCCAAAAGCCCCGATTTCACTAATGGGCGACTGGCCTTTCACCTGTTCTTACTGATCAGAGTTGAGGATGACTTTTTGACCTCTCTCTCTGGCTGCATCAGCTACTGAGGACTACAGTGTGCTTCTCACAAAAGAAAACCAGGTGCTTTCTCTCAGAACAGAGTTAAATAAAATAAACCAAACGCCGGACTTCATTTAGCTGTTCCTGCCTGCTGTGAGAGTAGATGGAGGGGCAGTCGGCGGGGAAATGTAAGCTAATTATCTCCACTCAGATTTGATGTCTCTGTAACATTCACCCTGATCAGCTACACATGTAGACTAATTAGAGCGTTTGGAAGCTGCTTCTTGGCCACTGAGGGCTGGGTGGGTGGATCACATTCTGTTGATTAGGAATTGGTGGGGCAGTTGTCGGTGCCTGCCACTGAGTAGTTCAATGCAATTCCGTTCCTACTTCTAGTGGCTTAGCTTTGGTGTTTGTAATCTCTAGCCTTATATAAAACAAGGCAAAGATCCAGACTTAAATGCCTTTTCCAGCTCTTTTTCATGGATTGAATTCGGAAGGTTAGAGGAGAGAAAACACTGATCTCTGCAGTGCTTGCCTGGAAGTAACCCAGTTTGACCTGCCTTCTGTAGAGTGTTTGAACAGTTTGATCCGGCACTTAGTAGCTGACCACCTTAAGTGAATTGCTTCCATTAAAAACAGCTAGTAGCAGTAAAAAAACACATCAATACATACTCAAAATGTAATTATTGTTAATGTTGTTATCAGGAAGTCAGTGTTATCGTGTCATTAATGGTTGCAACTCTCATTGTGTGATGATTGATGTTCCAATTAAAATAAGCTGGTGGTCAGTGCGTTGCCTTCACACGCTACATACTGGACACGAGCCAAGGAATGCTCTAATGAAGTGCTAGGATAAACACATGGCTTCTGAGGCTCAATGGCCATCTTGAACTCCTTTGGCATGCATAGCATGAATAAAACCCTGCGACAGATGTGGTCACTTCAACCTGTAGCTCTCTAAGGAGCTCCCATGGGTGGTGGTGAGATGTACTGGGCAGTTTACATGGTTTCACTGTGGTGGAAACTAGCACCCTTCCCCAGGGACCCATTCCAGCTGTGTACACAGAGTGCAGAGGTGTTGAATGTGCTGCATGCTACACGTCCACTGGGAAACGGCGACGTGGCTGGACCACCCAGGACTGAGAGTTTGGTCAGGAAGGGCCTGTTGCACAGAGTAAGGATCAGGCTAAGCCCTCTCTTCTCCCTGCATTCAATCTGCTGGCTTTCCCCTGGCTTTCTCTTTCATTCTAAAACTGAGTCCTGGAGCAAATTCACGCGGTGGTCCTTTTCTGTGTGTGGTATGGTGAGTTCAGTCCACTCAGGGCAGCACAGTTAAACAGTAGGAGAATAGTAATTGGAATTCCTCCCTACAACCCCGGCTCTGCATTAGTCGTTTGACCCTCGCTGTTGCACAATGGAGATTTAGTGTTGTAAGCCAGTGAGCAGTTATGCTATTGAAAGAGGTCATTTTTCAATTTATGGACATTATAATTATTCAGCCCTTACGAAAATACTGGGCCTTCTCAGAAAAGGATCTTGTTGAACAGAAATGGGCAGGCAGCAGTGGAATAATACAATGTATGTGTCACAGGCGTATGATTGGGATATTGGAATGATAGTCTGGATGTATGAAGGCATCAGAGGTTTGGTGCCACTGGCCAAAGTCATCTCTTTATTTTTCAGGTCCAAAAGAAATAAAACACCGTGAGCTAACGAATGAGCTCATTTCTATTGGAGCAGGTCATACTGTCGTTGTATTAAAACCAGCCCTTGATTAGGACTGTCAGGATTTTTTTCTCCTTTCTTTTTAAAAATAGTCACTATTACTTTTAACTTTCATCTGTTTTTTTTGTTAGACACAGACTAGGCTTGGTTTGAGAACAGAGGTCATTTTTAACAAAAATCTCCTAGCAACTGCATACTTGAGTCTAAAACAATCCAATGAACAATTTTACAAATAAAAATATTTTAGTTGTGGTTCAGTTTTACAGGCCAGACTAGAACAAGTAACTATAGAGCACATGTCTGTAGCTACAGATTATTTATATTACCTGATGCTAATTAGTTTTCATTTGTCTCACACAGTACTCTCCAGAAAGTACTGATGGGATCACTGGTTTGTCTGTGCGTTTGAGAGATGATTGCATTTTTATGTTGCTGTCTGCTGTCCGAGTGAAGACATTTTGATCCCTTGGGAGTGTATCTGTGTATGTCATCATGACCTGGCCACCAGTCATCATGGTGTCAGGTCATGTCTGGAATACAAATCTACATGACATTCTGCGCACAAACACACACACACACACACACACACACACACACACACACACACACACACACACACACATGCACATCATACAGAGATATACAAGTCACTGGCACTGAAGGATTTGTGTGTCATTTATGCTTTAACATGTGAGAGGAATAACTGTCTGTCTATGCTGAGATATAAATCTACATGACAGCCACTCAGACAGCCACTGTCTCTGTCTGGAGTCAGCATAGGCCTCTGGGAATCAGGAGCCAAAACGGGTTTTAAGTGTTCCCTGGCCATTGGCAAAAAAACCAAAAATCAATTATAAATTAGGGCTGACATAAAACCTTGATTAAAGAAAAATAATTGACTCAATTTGACATTCCTGATGAATCCGAAATGAGTCTTTGGCAA
Source organism: Hydrocynus forskahlii (assembly GCA_037974365.1). Classification (NCBI taxonomy): domain Eukaryota; kingdom Metazoa; phylum Chordata; class Actinopteri; order Characiformes; family Alestidae; genus Hydrocynus; species Hydrocynus forskahlii. The sequence continues at coordinate 7,544,627 of JBBPCX010000006.1, forward strand.
TTTGCACAATTCTACTGCTGTCTCTTACAGAAACAAAGCCCGATGCACACAACCACTTTAAAACATTTTTTTGCTGCATGTGAGTGGGTGTGTTTTTAATATAAGGCCAATTGATTTATATATTTCATACACAAAGGCAATTTAAAATACAAAAAGGAAAAAAGAACATAAGAAGGAAAATAAAGACAAAGTGCTGAAGTGTATTAAGTAAAATAAGAAAAACAGGCAGAATTACTTGAGTCTGAGGATCACCACCTGTATGGCATTAATCAGTCCATGGGATAACAGTGCTAGCATTTAACCTTCAGGAGAACTGATTAAACCCAGGATAACAGTTATACTCAGGTCTTTTCCAGCATCCTGAATCAGGAAGACCACACAGTTGGGACTTTTCACCAGATGAATCCAACAGATTATTCTAGATTTATAAGTAATACAGCAAACTTCTAAGGGATTGAACCATGCTTTGGTTAACAGTGTTCATTTAACCTCAAAGATAGTCAGTGTAACTCTAGAATATATGTTTCCAGCACCCTGAATAAGGAAGATCATCACTAAGTTGTGCTTCAGCTTTAAACAAAACATTTATGACATTATTCAGTCTTTGAGACAGCAGTGCTAGCATTTACTCTGCAAAGAGTTGATTTAAAATTTAGGATGGAGCTTAGATTGTTAGGTTGTTGAATAAAGTTAAAATGAAAACAGTAACCATTCAGTATCACTCAGCTGCTATTGTAAATAACCCTGGGGGAAAAAAAACTTAAGGATAATGCCTTTTGTGAATGTTGTTTTGTCTACTCCAGAATAATAGAATCTGCTAAATCTGTAAATGTACAGATATATTTTTAATGTTGCTTAGTCTGCTTCACAATTTGGCTTTCAAAAAAACAGCCTAAATGTGAAGCAAAGTTTTCTTTTGGAGGAATAAAATCACAAGTAGTAAAACAAGATGTCATATTGCAAAATCTTTAAATATTGCAGTAGAATTGTGGCTCATGAATAACATTATATCGTGATGTAGCTTAAACATGTTTATTAGAAATAAGAGTGGAACGTCACAGTGCTTGAAGTGACTACTTTGTGTAGTCAGCTGAGACTGCTTAATGAAAATGAATGAAACTCTGACCCTAATTCATCTGCAGAGAAAAGCTACACAGCATACAGCTGAATGAATGTTTCCCTTATGTAATCCTATGATCAGAATATGGCAGGCAAGCAGGGAATTTGATGGGCCACTGGGATTGGTGTTATGGATGCTTACTAATTCTTCCAGGCTGATCCGTCCTGTCAGTGGGACTTAAGTAGCCCAGGTGCGCTAATAAAGACATTTCCTGTACAAAAAAAAACACACATTGTGCATAAACCTTCATTTCCTCAGCAGGATCATCTCCCAAAACTTTGCAAATGGAGCCATTTATTGTGAGTGTCTATGTATCTACGAAACAGACTTTGGAAATACTTTTTTCCCCTTTGAGTCCTGACAGCAGTGAAATAGAGTGGAATGCAAAACAGGAATGGATTACAAGGGTATTTTTTCCACCTTAGATTATCTCCCGAAGAAAGTAGAGGGATTAATTGTTATTAATTGTTACTGCACATTTCATTACCAAGATCTTAATCCGAAGTTAAGGTTACATTAATTTTGCAACTGCAAATATCTCAATTACAAGTGATCATTATTCATAATGGCTTACGAGGAAGCTTTGTCAATGGGAGAGCCTTTGATAGCATCTGAGAAGAGCATTGAGGGTTTGAGTTTGCCAGTTTGGGCAAAATTAAATTGAAGGCTCTATGAGTACAGGACGGAAGTACTTGTCTCACGCCAGCAGTGATGAGATCCAGCCGTGCGATCTCACGCTGTCCGCCGTCTACGCTTCCTCTCGGTAATCAGCCAAACATCTGCAGACAGTGAGAGTTTCAGTGTTTATAATGACCAATCATGAAACACCAACCATGGATGAAGTCTAGCCTTTGAAGACCGATTTTCTAATGAGCATGTGCACACAAATACATCTAAGATAAAAGTGGCACTTGATCAGCACAGAACTGCATCAACATGAGCACAAAAGAACAAGGCACATCAAGTGATGGAAAGAAGTCACCACACTGAAAGCATTTGTTCAGGGAGTTGATATCTTTGGCATTTGATGGCTTTTTTCCAGCTCCTATGGTACGCCAGGCTGAAACTATTACACATGATAAGTTAATCAAGCATTGTAAAGAAAATGGTTTACACTGCACTGGGGTGTGGTGATGAAAGTCTGAGCAGGATAATGTATGTTTACTTCTCTCTCTCTCACTCTTTGAGATTGAATTAGTTGTTAGATAAGATAATAGATGGGATCTGTTTCACAGGCCAGTTTTTCTGACCAGTGGTTTACATCACATTAGAATATATATGGATATGTTGGTGGAAGCGCCATGGAGACTCTCTCTCTCCCTCGGGGTCAACCAGAGGAGGATAGGTTCCCCTTTTGAGTCTTGGTTCCTCCCAAGGTTTCTTCCTCCCATTTAAGGGAGTTAGTCACTCTTGGCTTGCACACTAGGGCCTCAAACTTGGATTCTGTAAAAAATTGTAATTGTTAAAAACACTATATAAATAAAATAAAACTGAATTGAAATTGAAAGCTGTAGCAGTAATAAGTGTCTCTTAACCTCTTTGTCTTTTCCATTCACACTGCAGACTCGGACCTCAGCATGCGGACGCTCAGCACGCCCAGTCCTGCTCTCATCCTCAGCCCAAGTCCTTCCCTGCCTTCTCCTCAGACTGTCCCAAATGGACACGAATCTCCGTCCCTGTCCACCACTGTTCCAGGTGAAACTGTTGCCATAGTGCATGCCCCTCCAGGAACACAGGGCTGCAAACGTCCATCCAAGACCCACCACACTGCTCTCATTGACTTCCTCCCAGACCCAGTTCTCTTGCAGGTCTTTGCCCACCTGTCCACGCCACAGCTGTGCCGCTGCGCTCGAGTGTGCCGCCGCTGGTACAATTTGGCCTGGGACCCCCGCCTCTGGAGGACCATACGGCTGACAGGAGAGTCGCTCCATGCTGATCGTGCTCTGAAGATCCTCACCCACCGCCTTTGCCAGGACACTCCTAACGTGTGCCTAACCCTGGAGACGGTGGTGGCCAGTGGCTGCCGTAGGCTCTCTGATCGTGGTCTGCGCATAGTGGCTCAGTCCTGTCCTGAGCTACGGCGCATGGAAGTGGCAGGCTGCTATAATGTGTCTAACGAGGCTGTGTTTGATGTGGTGTCCCGCTGTCCCAACCTGGAGCACCTGGATGTCTCTGGTAAGCACAGAAGCCAAACATCCTTAAAGTTAATTTTTTTCACTTCCAGACCATGACGTGTTTCTTAGTGAAACATGGTATGAGGGTCTCTGAACAAGCTGAGCACTATCATTCAATGATCTCGTCATTTGATGCTGTGGAGGGAGGGGGAGATGAAACACTACCATACTGCTTGTACAGTGTTTTTGAGGAGGGAAAAAAGTCACCAAAAAAATGTCATTCATTTGAATGAAGGTTAAGGTAAAGCTAAAAAATGTTAATTTAATGTTAATTAAAATGTTTAATATGTCATTAAATGGAAGGGGATGATGAATCAGTATGTCCAGAGAAAGGTAAAAATGGTTTAAACTGATGACAGGTTGGTTCCCTTTGACTTGAATTCATGATTATGACATATTGAACACAAAAGTGATTATTGTGCTGCTTTATTTGATTTTTCAGAAAGCATACTGTTATCTTAACCTTCAAAAATGCTAAGAGACAGTATCTGGGACCATGCTAACTTGAATTTAAGTGAGGTAACACAAAAGTACTAGAATCTCTGTTCTTTATTTGACAGTCAAAAGTATATTTGTGCAGGAACCCGCACCTAAAAGCATAAACAGATTTTTTAAAAAGTTCACAGCATGTTAAATATTAGTAACTGAATACTAACCCTGCAGTTTTGGGCTAACCCTATTTCATCACTTTTGCAATAAATTTAGACTGTCTTTATCTCCTGTAACTAGTTGTGGTGTGTGCATGACTACACTGGCCATAGTGTACTGGATCTATGTGTGGATCTGGAGCTTTCTGTGTGCTACATTATATTTAAGAAACTCCATGCAAAAAAGCCAAACTTTTCCTCAGCTGTAAATGGTTAACTAGTGCATACTTAACAGAAAGGCACTATAAAAGTTATGTGTATTATAGACATATGTATACTATAGAAGTATGTATATTTAGATGTTGTTCCATAAGTAGGCACATGGTGTGTATCCTGTCTTAAATTTCACATAATTCACAAACGCGGACTAGTCAACACACAGAATGTATTATCAGCTGATTACTCTTGAGTGTAATCTGTATTTTATACTGTGGAATGGCTGCCATCATACATCACGCTGCCATGTAAGCTTGAGGATTTGCTGGGAGAGTTATTCATAGCAGTGCTGTTTTTCTGGGAAAGCTGGGAAAAGCATTATAGAATTGGGGAATTACTGCCAGTCCTGCAGTTCCCCCTGGGGGATAGAGAGGTTCTGAGAGTCTGAACCTCAAGGAGAGTGAAAGGGTCGGTCTGCTGCTTTCATTAATGGACTGCCACACTCAAAAAGTCTATGGTGGGCAAAGCTAATGGTGGACCATTCCAAAAGGAATGAAAGTCTTTGTCATGAATATCCCTTATTTGTTGTGGTTGTACATGCTGAGAGAGAGAGAGAGAGAGAGAGAGAGAGAGAGAGAGAGAGAGAGAGAGAGAGAGAGAGAGAGAGAGAGAGAGAGAGAGAGAGCAAGAAAAGAGTCCGTATCACTTCACATGGAGGAAAGCAGAAACTGGAACACATTTCCTTTGATATAAAATTTTTATTTGTGCTTCCTTCTTTTTATTTTGCTTTGACTTTTCTGTAGCCTCTATATTTTTCACACAGAGTTCACAAGTTAAACTTGAGCCAGAATGTTGTGGTTTCAAAAGATATGTAACCTTTTCCTTTGGCAATTGTTTTATTAATGGCAGGGCTCCATCACACTATTCTGATCCTTTGGCACAATAGGAGGAACAGGAAATACACTGGGTGCCCCGGACGTGGTGAGCTTTTGGCCTGTGGGTTTTTAAAACAGCAGAAAATCCTGTAAATCCCTGAATAATAATCGAAAGTGTAACCTCAGCTGAGAATGGCTAAAACGTCTTAACACTCTCAGGATACAATAGCAGCCCTAAGCCGGCCTAATGCTTGTGCAAACACATGCATATATTTTCATTCATGTGCAGAATGTAAAGATAAACAACAAAAAACGATGCTGAAATTCCCACTCTTGTTACTGCCTATGGATTATTATTATTTGGTAATTAATGGAAATTGACTTTGTTATTCTTAAAGACCCACCAGAGTAATTTTTTACATTTTTGTGATTAAGATGTCAGCAAACGTTTTCATGCATTTCAGTATTCTTGCAAAAACCAAAAATCCCAAAAATTGTTTTATGCATCCTGTTTTCTCTTTCTCCCTTTCTCATACTGAGCCAAGTTAACATGAACAGTTTGTGAACATAAACTAGGAATGAGCTTGGATATTAAAATAGATAGATTTCTGAACTAATTTCGATCTCAAAGGCTTTCATCTAATACACCAAACATAAGAATGTGATTTAGTTTGCCAGGCTCAGCAGATTGCTAATAACCGACACCTGCCCTTATATTCAGAGTTTCTAGACCCATTTTCTAATTGCCCATTTATGAAAAAAATGTATTGTCACATGAAAAAGAAAAATGTAAAGACAAATACGTGTATGTTAAAGTGTTTGCTGAAAAAAGAGGAAATAGAAAGAAGTCTACAGACTTTAAAGAAAGCAAAGTAAACATCACTTATGCAAACCCTTGCAAATCCGCACAGAAATGGGAGCATAATGCTTGTGGTGTCAACATACATAAAGCATAGCTTGAAGAGGCAGTGTTTGGTAGTGAAGCAAAAATACTGTGCTGGGCCTTTAAGTTATAGGATTGAGGAATGCAAGCCAGGATTTGCCAGGGTTATTTATTGTATTTACTGTCCTTTATTTTACAGGTTTCTTGCAGTTTATTTAACATGCTTGCATTTTTTCTAATAATTTATATAACATTACAGAGTATACATATATATTTACAGTGTATATTTACAGTGTGTCTATAGTGTTTTGACACATCACTTAGATCCACTATCCTCCATCTCTGCAGTCTTTAAAACTAAACAGACTGATTTTTTACCGTACCTTTAAGACTGATATATGTAAACAATCTTTTTGTCAATCTTTTTATACATGACCTCAGCAGTGAAGGGCACATCTTTAACTGTTTACATGGGACATCAAATTCAGAAATGCAGGGAAAACTATGTTTTCTGTTACATAGGTCTTTTAATGAAGCACTGAGGGTGAATGAATCAAAGTGTAAAATTATATTCTTGCTTTTTGGCCCCTAGGCTGCCCCAAAGTGACCTGCATCAGCCTGACCAAGGAGACCTCAGTGCAGCTCTCTCCGATCCATGGCCAACAGACTGGCCTGCGCTACCTAGACATGAGTGACTGTGTCTCTCTGGAGGATGAGGGTCTCCGTGCTATTGCTTCCCACTGCCCCCGTCTTACGCACCTGTACCTGCGGCGCTGCAGCCGGCTGACGGACGAGGCCCTGCGGCAGCTGGCCCTGCACTGCCCTGCCCTGCGCGAACTCAGCCTCAGTGACTGCCGGCTGGTGGGCGACTTCGGCCTGCGCGAAGTGGCTCGCCTGGAGGGTCGCTTGCGCTATCTAAGTGTGGCCCACTGCACTCGCATTACTGACGTTGGCCTGCGTTATGTGGCTCGCTACTGCCCCCGGCTCCGTTACTTAAACGCACGTGGCTGTGAGGGACTCACGGACCAGGGCTTGGGCTATCTGGCTCGCAGCTGCCCCAGATTGCGCTCTCTGGATGTGGGTCGCTGCCCACTGGTGTCGGACATGGGACTGGAGATTTTGGCGCACTGCTGCCTGGGTCTCCGGAGGCTCAGTCTGAGAGGCTGTGAAAGTGTAACTGGGAGGGGGCTGAGGGCCTTAGCTGCAGGTTGCCCCGAGCTGCAGATGCTGAATGTGCAGGAGTGCGAGGTGCCCCCAGAGGCACTGCGACTGGTCCGACGCCACTGCAGACGCTGTGTGATAGAACACACCATCCCGGCCTTTTACTGAGTGCATGGGAGGACACGATGTGAACAGTGTTCTGACAAGCGGATAATCTTACTTAGCCGCAGCTTTATGGTCGGTTGCTGTGGAACATGTGCGATGCACAAGGCCCTATTTGAGCTGGATTCGTTTTACTTGGGGAGGTACTATTATTTCAATGACTACCGACAGGATCTGTGATTTCAGTCTAAAAGAAATCTATTTTTTCTTTCAAGCCTGACAAGTAATAATTCCAGAGTGAATTTGTAGCTGGCTCCCTCAGTAAGATCAAGCTTGTTACAATCCAGCTCATGCTAATGTAGTAACAAATCCAATGAAAATGCAGATGTTAGAGTCTAGCACATGTTGCAGATGTTAGACTCTCACATGTACATCCATTGGTTCATCATTCTGGGCAATATGGACTAATTTGGAGAAGCGACACTGGTACTTCATCCCATACCAATCAGCCAGTCAAATCTCAAAACAGATCTCCAACTCAAATAGTGCTTAAAATGACTTGCGTGCAATACGTGTCTCTGTTAATGTAGTTATGCAGTCCTTGCCAATACATGACATGTGTAAAAGTATTTATCAGACAAAAGGGTTACATTACTATATAAGCTGGTATTCTAACAAAGGTCTATTATGTTTGTTTAGGTCAAAAATGGTGTATCTCTGTGTTTTACTGAAATACTGAACTGACTCATGCTGGATCTGCAGCATCACCACTGTCCAGAGTTACTTTGTTGACTTTTTAGGCCAAAATGTTTGTTTTAATGCACTTGTTCTCAACCCTAGTCCCAATGTCTGCTTGCCTTGCGTAGTTTATTCTCTCCCTGCTATAACACACATATTTTAAATAGTTGAATCAGGTGTGTTGGAGCAGGGAGAATACTAGCAGGTGCAGTGTAGGAGGACACTTGCAGCAGGACTGAGAAAAAGTGATTTAAGGATATTTTAGCGCATGTCAATTCTTTTGCCTTTTTAGTGCCTGTATAATGTGTTTAGTGTGTGTCCTTGCACTTTAAAGCTCATCTATGACAATCACTATCATTGTATTGAAAAGGGCCATCTTTATGTAGCTGTGTACAGTTTGGTTAAATACACCCTAATAATTACAGGAATACAGAATAAGGAAAGTTTTAATCAGTGTTACCAGGGTGTTGGTTTGAAGAAATGATACAATGAAGCATTGCTGCTACAAATAAAGGGCTACTTATTTCACATCCCTGGAATTTTGACTTCCTCCAGTTCAAATGTACATGTTTTGGATTGTTGTAATACAGTTATGATTATTCTAATTGCTTTTCAAACCTTGTATATTGTTGGGAGTCATAATCAATACAACATTTCAGAATGCTCACACATTAGTGGCTGCGATGTGTACAGCCCTGTGTTCCCCTGGCTAGAGCTGCTCAAGTGACAATTTACATCTGACACAGTGAGCCAGAAATGAAAGGCAACAGTGTTCAACCCTCAGTAAGTTCTTGCCAGGTTTTTGCAGATCAAAAATCTCTGAGCCTGATTAGATATTCCGTTTCTGCTGCTGCCCTCTGCTGGTCGCAGACAACTTATGCATAGAAGACGCAGAGAACCTGTTAACACCTGGTCACTTTATGCGTCTTCAGTATCAGGATTATACCTGGATTAGGCCAAGACACAAAGTATTATGGCACCCAAGACACATTTAAAACAGATATAAATCAGATTGCTCAAATCACTTCAGCAGGTGGTCGAGATGCATCTTATAGAGTAAATCCATCTCCACAAGACACGAAAACCCCTCTCACTACAGCACCTCCTCCACTATAGTTCTGCATATGAGAAGATACTGCCCTTTAGCACATAATGTTTAACTTAAATGTAAAGTTTAACTTACCGTTAACTTAACTTACTCACTGTTTTTCATCGTCTTGCTACAGCCCTGTTTCAATGCACTTGATTCAGGATGGAGATGACACAGGAGGATGTTTATTTTAAACAGCCTTCTTTATGATTAACATTGTCACCTTAAATTGCTGAAAATGTTGGACAATGATGAGGTATTTAATCACATTCCTTCCTAAATGGGTGTAGCAAATGAGCTTTGACCACTCTACAAAATAAGCCATATTCCTTCTTTTTCCTCTTCTTCACACTTCCTCTCACACCAGCTACCTGCATGCCCCCCCTCACTACATCCATAAACCTCCTACTAAGCCTTCCTCTTGTCTTGCCTGCAGCTCCATCTTCAGCATCCTTCTCCCAACACACTCAGTCTCTCCTCCGCATCCTTCTCCCAACACACTCAGTCTCTCCTCAGCATCCTTCTCCTAACACACTCAGTCTCTCCTCAGCATCCTTCTCCCAACACACTCAGTCTCTCCTCAGCATCCTTCTCCCAACACACTCAGTCTCCTCAGCATCCTTCTCCCAATACACAGTCTCACCTCAGCTCATATACAAACAAACACAATCCTGCCTCTCTTACTTTTCCTCCAAAAAGTCCAACTTGAGATGTCCCTCTGATTAACTCATTCATGATCCTGTCCATCCTAATCACTCCTAATATTTTTCAACTGCCACCTCCAGCTCTGATTCCTGTCTTTTTATCAGTGCTACTGTCACCAAACTATCAGACCAAACAGCATAGCTGGTCTCACTACCCTCTAAAACAGGCCATGCCCCATACTTACAAATGTACTTCATATTTTAGGTGTAGGCGACTTGCCGCCTTTGATGCTAGATGTTTTTAGTTTCTGAGTAAACATATGCACACACTGAGAACAGAATTCAGTTCACTAAAAGCTCATTATTGACGTATTTGGGGATAAAATATGACTGAAATACGAAGGTTATTACTTCTCATGTTGGTTTTCGCTCAAAAAAGTTGAAATACAAACAATACAGAAATCCACCATTTATCACTTTGTTAGATCATGTTTTGGTTGCACTGAAATCATGTCATTACAGGAGAGCAGCCAATTGAACAGCTGAAACAGACACTTTTTGAGTCAATCAAAGAGATTTTCCACTGAATTATCCAGTAGAGCCTATAAACCAGTACAGCAGTAAAGCCTGTAACCCATCCAACTCAATGCCGTTGCCAAGCCTGACAGGCAGCCTGATTTTCCTCTTTACCTAGCTTTTCCTCAATAAAACATTTAGTTCTGAGGATCTTTGATTATGATCCTAAAGTTAATGGAGTCAAAGGAAAGGGCATTGATGGTCAAGCTGAGCAGCTGCTTTTCTTGTTCACCTGAAACTTTATGATTAATTTTTCTTGTTTGTCTCTCAGCTTCTTCACTATGAAAGTCAATAAAGATATTTGCACACACAGCTAAAACAATAACAGCAGGTCTCAAAACTTTTGTCTATTTATATGGATAATAGATGATTGGTATGTAATCAAGTTTTTTTGAGATTATTTAATGAGAGACAAGTGTGTGATGATTTAGGACAGCAGTTTGCATGAGGTTACCTGGTGGCTATAAACCTCCCTTTTCAGCTGCAGTGAATGCCAGCCTTTATAAAACAGAAAGGCAGTCATACAGTCTATGTGATCAGAGCAGTGTGTGAGAGTCAGTAGGCTTTGCACTTAGGTGCAAAACTTCAAAAACAGAATCAGAAAACTTTATTGATCCCAGAGGAAATTGCTTATGCTTCAACTGCACAGATACACAGAGACAAAAAGACAAGAAAAATATAAAATGGAATACATATCCTTATATATATATATATAACCAATTATAATAGTCCCTTCATAAAAAGGGCGGTGCCGTTGGCGCGAATGGAAAAATCGGTGTTAAAGTACAGTAACAGTACTTAAATTTACCAGAAATTTGCCTTTGCCAGCATTACCAGGTATTTCCCTTTGTTTTGTTTTGTTTAATTATCATGTTGACCGGTAATGTTACAGAGAACTATAGTAAAAGTTGCTCCATGTTGGACACCTGTGTTCCTCCGCTGTGTGATGACGTCATCAAAGGACTAGTCGACTCGACTTAATAATAATAATAATAAATTTTATTTCTAATGCACTTTCCATTAAAAAAATCTGCTACAGAATAAAAATAGACAGCAAATAAAATCATAATAAAATCAACAAGAATAGGCCTTTTTAAAGAGGTGCGTTTTCAGGCCACATTTAAAAATGTCCACAGTCTGCGGTACCCTCAGATAGACTGGGAGGGCATTCCATAGGCGGGGAGCGGCCGCACAGAAGGCCCTGTCCCCCATTGTGTGAAGTTGAGTCCTTGGGGTTTTGAGAACGACTATGTTGACGGATGAGTCGACTTGAAAAAATCTGGAGTTATTAATGCCCTAATATATATTATTGTTATATATTGTTATGTTTTTATCTATAGTATATGGGGTAAGGCTGGTGGTGTTCTGTGGGTGCAGGCTGTGAGGGACTGTAGGGGGCAGCAGTCTCAGTCTCTGAGCTTTGACAGCAGAAGACACTGGAGAGTGACTGACCCGGCACTGAACACCACAACAACAACAGAGCAGTGTGTTATTTCACTGTCACACATAACAGCAGTTTAACTATTTACAGTCAAAAGAGCCCTAATAATGGCTCAGAAAATAAATGAAGCTCATGAGCACATTGCCAAGGCGGAGAAATAGTAAGTTTTGCCTCTGAACTTGTTTACATTGCTTAGCTTAGCTTGCAGCAGTTAGCAAAAAAGCTAGGTGGCTAAACAGTGACATTTACAAAAACATCAGGGATTAAAGCCTGTTTTTTATTAGAATGTTCTCTGAACTAGTTTTAATGTGTCTGTCAGTACATCAGGAGACAGATCGTTACTTCAGTTTATTTTAAATGTGGTGTATTTACAATTATTTGATGTATTTCTTCATTAGCTCGATCTGCAGTCTCCTTCAATAATAAAGATAAGCAGATGTTTACAAACATTCCCTTTGTTTATTTTCTCCATGAATTTCTCAGTCTGAAGACGAGTTTTATGAAGTGGAAGCCAGATTATGACAGTGCTGCGTCGGAATATGCTAAAGCAGGTGAAAATCTGTTAGTTTTTGGTGGAAATGTCTTTTAAAACCAACACCTCACAGTTGATCACACACACACACACACAAACAAGTAAAACGACACACATTGGAATTGATAAATGGAACACCACAGACTGATAAGTGGAAGTGTCTCTTGTGTGCAATATTTCTGATGCAACATGCGCAATTTTGGGGTTAAATATGACTGTGCAGTTTTCTGGTACATCATTACTGTTTCTGTAAATGTCCAGTGTGTACTTGAATACATATCCGCAGTGTTCATATATATCTCCACTATGTGCGTATATGCGCACATATATTCAATGTGTACATACATATACTTATATAGCCTTACATATGTATATATTTGCATAGACACATGTATATATTCATATTTTTGTGTCATTTATATAGTGTACTTTTTATACTATAGTGTTGTGTTGTATAGCTTTTATTCTGTTGTTTTGCTGCTCTTACATTTATACTGTCCACTTTCTGCTCTAACAATGCAAATTTCCCACTTGTGGGACTAATAAGATAAACCTTTATCTTATCTTGTCTCATCTTTTTGCATTGTGCTTGTCTTGCATTCCAGAGTGAGATGTGTCTGTTCTCTTTCAGCTGTTGCTTTCAAAAATGCCAAACAACTTGAAGAAGCAAAAGATGCTTACTTACAGGAAGCTGAGGCCTACACCAACAACAGATCGTATCCTTTTTCTTTTTCCTGCTATTCTTACAGTTAGCTACACCTGTCCAAAAGTATCTGGACACTAATTCTAATAAGTGAATCCAGCTGATTTCAGGTGCATAAACAGGTTGTATCTTCTCCACTGGAAAATCTGCTAACTGAATGGGAACTTGCTGCCCATGAGCTTGAGGGTTATAAAGACCTTTAGGCTGAGGAGCAGTAGACCTGTTCCTTCGAGTGATGGAGTGCCACTGAATACCACTGGGATGAGTTGGAGGGTTTTTAAGGACCCCAGCTTTGGCTTGTGGCACTGTAAACCTGTTCTTTTAGGTGGTAGAGTACCATTGAATACCTCTGGGATGAGCTGGAGGGTTTATTGAATTACAGTTAAGACAAGTACTTTTCAAAAGAGATGAGGCTCTTGCTGCATCAAAGAGGAGAATAATAGAAGAACCCTTGGATGAGTAGATGTCCTCAAACTTTTGGACATGTAGAAACAAGTTTAAGCCCAAGACTAAAAATAATTTTATGTGATTTTATATTATATTCAATTTATTAAATTAATATATTAAATTAGAATTAAAATTATTCTCCAAGATTAGGCTCAATCCATATCTAGAAAACTGGCATTCTATCTCTCACATTCTATCTCTGTAACAACTGTGCCATGTGGTCTTGACAGAAATACTTGTGTTGATTTAAGTTGTTCCACCTTGAGTCATGCTACAGATTTTTCCATGCTGCAAAGTGAGTATTTCTGATGATGATACACAGCATGATTCAATGTACGTTGATGTATACCTTGCTCTAACTTAGCCTTTTTTCCTCCACAGAGCTCTTGAGCAAGCGGGTATGATGCTAAAGGTGAGATATGGTGAATATGAAATGAATTTTGGAAATTTGTGTATCATACTACACTACCTAAATATTCAGATATTGCTTACTACACCTAATCAGAACCTAATATTACAGAGCCAGCCAAAGTACAATTGCCTTTCTAAAAATACAGCAATATGAATCCCATTACTTAAGAAAGAGAAATGACTTCAAGTGTTTTGTTTTGTATCATACCAAACTTAAACCAAAATGAATATTATGCTTTTATTTCTTACGCAGGACATGCAAAGACTACCAGAAGCAGTTCAGTATATAGAGAAAGCCAGCATGATGTACGTGGAGAATGGTACGCCAGATACTGCTGCCATGGCTCTTGACAGAGCAGGAAAGTAAGTAATACAGTGAACCGTTTGGAAGTGTTGAAATAGAATTCAAATTAACTTCTGTTTTATTACATTTTTTTGTATTACCATAATACATTGTATATGTTGCATTAAAGTTTTTCTCTACTATATGGCAAAGTATATGAAATGTTTTACAATTTGTTATATTTATAGTACATAGAGTAATGGTAATAACAGGGACTATAACTGACAGGTTGATAGAACCTGTGGATTTGGCCAAAGCTGTGGATCTCTATCAGAGAGCTGCTTCAGTGTTTGAGGTGAGTACTTGGAAAGTGCCTGGTTAAAACACCATAAACAAAGTCCTGGGAACGCCACACTATGCACAGTTTGATCTGTCTCACGCTTGCACCACACATCAGCAAATTAACAAAATTTTCATGTTCTGAGTCAGGTGTGCTGGCATAGGGACAACACAACAATATACAGAGTATGAGATGCCGAGGACAGAGATTTGGAATCCCAGCTTTAAAAACACCACTGTTGCTTTTGATGTTTATTAGACCTGTTCTATAGTGGTCACTCTGTGTACTGCGTTTCAGAATGAGGAACGATTGCGACAAGCTGTGGAGCTTCTTGGAAAAGCATCTCGACTTCTTGTCAGACAAAAGAAGTAACGTTTGGTCACTTACAAACTGTATATAATAGTTTAAACTCTTATTCCACATTGTTTTGTCCCAGTTAAGAGTTTTTACTTTTTCACTGAAGGTTTGATGAAGCAGCGGTGTCACTCCAGAAAGAGAAGAACATGTATAGAGACATAGAAAATTACCCATCGTGTTTTAAGGTACAACTCAGTTCACCCTAACGGTATTTGGATTAATTAATCTCTTAAAACGTCTCATCATGCAACGTTTCTTTTGTTTAGAAAACCATTGCCCAAGTATTAGTCCACCTACACAGAGGAGATTATGTCGCTGCTGATAAGTGTGTGCGGGAGAGCTACAGTATCCCAGGGTTCAGTGGGAGTGAGGACTGTGTGGCTTTGGAGCAGCTGTTACAGGGCTATGACCAGCAAGATGAGGACCAGGTGTCCCGTGTGTGTAACTCACCTCTGTTCAGATACATGGACAATGACGTAAGTGCTTTGCTCTCTGCTTTGCCCAGTCAGTATGCTGTGTTTGAAATGGTCCCCTTAACTATTACTTACAACGGAGAATAGAAACACAGTCTAAAACACTGTCATTGGGAACATGATTTGTTATTGAGTAACTTGGTTTGTATGTTTACCTACTTACGTGCATTGAACATGGCATGTGATAATAGTACACTCACAAAAGAGTCCACTATGTAGTGTGGACATATGATGTATGTAAAGTATAGCTGAATATTCTCAATATTTCATCTTTTGTCATGCCTATCTTTTAAGGGACTGGCAGGTATGGCTTTATGTTAACAGTACCTATTGTATTTTGGTTTTTAACATTAAATTACATTAAAGTAAAACATGTATTTTCTTTCTTGTAGTAGCATAGTAAAAATGCACCAATTACCCTGCCACCTCTCATGCAGCTTTTCTTTTGAAATAGTGAGTTTGCTCCCCTCCAGTGCTCTACTGGGAAGATTTTACACTAGATGCCTGTCCACACTTTGTAGATTTGTGTAGTGTTGCACCATGGTCCTGAAGCCTTTCATTTCTCTGTGTACTGGTATACAGTCAAAATGACAGTAAAAGCCCACCTCACTTGACGAGATTTACTCATTGCTGAGAATTTGATTGTAATCAGCCACAGGTGAGGTCACTGATGATATACGTATTTATGATATATGAACTCAGACACCAGCTGAACTCATCCCAAAGGTATTGAATGAAGCTCCATCACTCCAAATAATGCAAAAGATTGTCTTCGCACAATGAAATGCTTGTGACAGTGATTGGGGGAACATTAAAGTAACTAATTAGAAGAGATATTTTAACCAGCTATTTTGAGATTTATAGAGTTGCTGGCCACATTATGAATCGACTGTTGCCCTATAAAGACAGTAAGAAGAGAACAGATACAATCTGATGTTGATTGTAATCCTCGTTCAGGATGAGAGCTATGATGTTGAGCTTTATAACGTTTGGGGTTGATGGCTGTCCACTCCATTGTTTTTGTGTTTATTTTGTCAACATGTGTTTATTTTGTGTACCATAAAGTCACTCAATTCACAAATTAAAAGTGGTGTTCAGATACTTTTGGACATATTGTATACTGTAATACTACACTGTAGTGTGTATGTAACACAACATAGTGTAGTTGCTTATTACACAGACCTCAAGATTCTCCATTTAGTAGTGCCAGCGTCCCAGTCTTTCCAAACCCTGTATCTGTTCCAATAAGATAGATGTTCTCACCCCTTTCAAATGGTCCTCCCATACTGAAAAGTCATTAAATGTATTAAAACAGCCTACTGCACCCACTCCTAAACCATTTCGTTCCTGCTTACAAGTTTGTACTTCTTTATATGCTAGTCTGATATCCATTAAGTAGGAGTTCTTTCTTGTTTTCCCAGTATGCTAAGCTGGCGCTCTCCCTGGTCCTGCCCGGAGGAGGAAAGAAGACGAAGGCCGCCGTTGCTGGGGATGGGGGAGTAAATGGTGGGGCTAACGGGCCTGAGGAAGAGGACGATGATTATGCAGGAGGACTCTGTTAATTTCTGTGATTGCCGAAACCCAGACCAGCATTCTTTCGCAGCCACAGGAAGACCTTTCCTGTACTGAGACATGTCCTTTTTCTTTAACTTTTAAGCCCAATCATAAATTGCTAATGTGATGCCACAGCCGTCCCAGGATTAAGTTTGCCAGTTGAGAGCATGGCAGACGAACATTTTTTGGTACTGTGTGTGTGATCTTGTAGCATTTAGTATTGATAATGGCTGCTTCAGTACCGAAAACTAACCTTATACTTGTTGAAATTCTTGATTTGAACTTTAAGGCTACATTTTCATTCTGGGGAACTGGTTGTAGGTTGGCATGAAAGGGCTTCCATTCTGTGTGAAGTTTCTCTTACTTGATACCAGCGCCTTTTTCACAGTTACTGGAGGGCAAATTCTCCATTCCTTAACGTGGCTGAACTGCCTTACCTAATACTGGCACCAAACATGGCCACAGCTGTTGCCTGCTGCCCAAGAAGTGAGGCACAAGCATGATTCTGCTCTATGTAGTCATCACCATGATGATTTTGAAATGTCATATGATTTTGACATACACATTTTAAAATTATTGGTGTGGCTCTAACCATAAATTACTAAAGTCTAGATTCTGCACAAGGATCAGGACATACATTATGCTGTTATGTCCTTCTAGAAGTATTTAAAATTACATTCAACATACATGTCGTAGGCGTAGGAAGAATCCAAACTATTTTTCTTGATTTTGAAATTCTTGCATGTTCATAATGACACTATCATTCATTATGTGTTACTTTAAAAGATGTTATGCAGTTCTTGCACACTAAATCAAATGACCTTTCTGTAGTGGGACCTATATTACAGTATTTAATTGTGCTGAAATCTGAGAAAGTTTAATTTACACAGATTCTTAGTGATTTCTGTAATCATTGGACATTTGATTTGTTTTCTTTTTAGGATGTCCTAAGCAAAAGGAATAGCTATACTCTGATTTGTCAGTTAAACATTTTTGGATGCAAAGAAATTTAAAAGCTGGTTTACATCTATGTACTTAAACAACTGTGCCTGAAAAACTGAATCAAGTAACAATAGCTGAGGGAGTGCATGCAGAATTATTGAAAAATAGCCTTCTTAAATACATCCTTTTTTTGAGCTCATGTGCTTACCTGTAGAGTTAAAACCACACTCTGTCAAAAACTGTTTAATAAGGGCCTACATGATACACAAAAGTGCATGAAATGCCTTAATATTACTGGCTGGATGTTAATATAATGCCTTCCGTAGTGTATTTTTGTTTTTAAAGAATGTAAACAATGCCATTTCAGGGAACAATTTTGCAAGGAAATGTAATAGAATGGTGGTGTATCAGATTCATATTTTGTAAATATCTCTCATGCTGTTTTTTCCCCATGTAATTATCAACTCTGCTCTGTGACGTGTGCAAAAGATGTTCCAAAAGAAAAATTGATAACATTTTACTAAAGGGTAGATTGTATAAAGCTACCTAACACTTGCATTAAACTTTATGGCAACTAACATAATCATACATTAGTTTCAGGCCTCCGATTCCAACAAGCATTTGTTTAGTTGGTTTCACCCACAAAGTGTTATGACAACCAACACTAAGAACCAGCCCTTTTAAGTGTTTATATAGGTTGTCATGAAAAGCTTACACAGCTGTCACGTAGATTAATGAACGCTGCCCTATAGGAAACTGTTACCAAAAGTTTGTGCCCTCATGTTTCTGGATTGCATGCAAAAGATTCAACTGCTTAAATAAAAATGTAACACAATGAAAACACAAACCTTTGTTGTCTGATTTCAGTTTTGTTTTTCATTCTCAGTGTAGGATACGTATTATTGTGAGTCACTCTTATTAGCAGTTAAAACAACTACTGAATGGTTGGGCTCAGTGAAGTTCACTCAGAGACGACACATGCTGCGTGTTTCCAAAATGTGCTTTATGCGTAAATCAACCACAATTACATCCAACTGTTCAGGGCGTTCCCTGTAGGAGAGAACACATTTTTTCATATTTTTCCATACTGTGGCTGTTCTCTGGCCTGTGAGGAAGAACAAATTCGAAATACTTTGCTTTAAGGCGATGACATTCTTTTCCTGAGAACACCAGTCATCTATCTCCCCTGTATAGCTCTCTGCACAACATTAAGCAAACATACATCATGATTCCATGTGGAATGTCACATAATTCATCTTCTGAAGAACCCAAGCACTTCCAGAATCAGGAAAATCATTTAGTCTCAAAAGTGGCTAGTGTCTTTCAGTTGCTGTCCCTTTTCGTCCACTGCTTGTGTTTAAAACCAGCTACCAGGACAGTATATTGCACAACCCATGGATCAATGCATTTCGTCTGAGAGGCTTTTACCAGATAAGGAGGCATCAGAGTATAGCTGAGCCCTGAAGCCCACCTCTCCCTCGTTCAAGCCCCCGGCAGCTTCTGCGTCGCCCTATTCCATTGGCTTTCCAGGTTCTGGTTAGTATGTAACGTCCACGTACTGTAGAACAGCTACGCCTGCACGTCACATTGTCAAAGGCAGCGGGACCCCACACAGGGAGGCCTTTTCTAATTCACAAGCTTACAAAGGCATTGAATATGGACACGCTATTTCTGCACTGCAGCTTCATCAGGTGTGTCCGTCCTCACTCACTGCCTTTGTCTCCTGTAGACACTCATGGCTCATTTGGTCTTCTCCCTGGTCCACTTGATCATGGTCTCAGGTGAGCGGTAGAGGAAGATGAGCTTGGCGTACAGGTCCTCCTCCAGCTCCAGCTCTCCGGTCTCACGCACGAGGAAAATGTCAGTGCACAGTTTGAGGATGCGGTCCACACAGGGCAGCTCTTCGAACATGATGGAGTGTGAGATGCCACTGAAGAATTCACGTACAAACTTTCCTATCACCAGCACCACAGAGGCATACAAACCCATTATACTGAAAAGGAGAAAGTTGCCTTGTGTTACACTTTGCAGCTTCAGTTCAATGTTTTTTCCGTGCCAGTTCGACAACAGTTTTAATATATGTTTTTGGAATGGAGTGCTACATC
>JBBPCX010000006.1:7564480-7607443 GCA_037974365.1 Hydrocynus forskahlii
GTATATATATATAGTATAAACATATTATATGTACAAAAACCACTTATATACATATAATATTTATATTTATTTCTAATTATAAACATATTGCGTATTCATATTGTAGAATGTATATTGTATATTACATTGGTTGGTATATTGTTCATTGTGTCATTACATATTGTTGTTGTTTTATACTGTTGTGCTTGAGAAACACCAAACACCATGGACCGGAATCAAATTCCATGTATGGGCTCGCTCACATACTTAAATAAATGCGATTTTGATTCTGATTCTGATTGGACATCCTTATACAACACTATATTTGAGACCTTTAGAATTTCTCACCTGGTCTTGTAGATGGTGTGAGAGGTCGTGGTACTGAGGTGAATCAGCATCACCAAGCAGTTCCCTGTATCCTGGGTCCACCAGGTTAATACTGAACTCTACTATCTGCACCACTGGCTCCTCGGGCACCACATTGGGCATCTCCAAATCCTGTGGAAATGACACTGGTCTAAATAAGACACCAAAACTTAGCACTGGTCCTATCATTTGTAGATTATGAGTTGTCTCCCCAGTGATGCCACAGTCATCATTGTCTGGGTGTCCACAACTGGCCTCATTCTCCTTGGTCGGTAAGATGGCCCTCCCACTCCTCCATCACTCAGTGTGATACTAGCCAATGTCTATTGCTGATGTAACAGAATTGGCAGCTAGTGTTCTCCACCAAGAGCACTAAGCTGTTGAGCAATATTGGGATAGCATTTCAGAAGCAGGTGCTTGCCCTTAGCCTCCTGGCATTGGTGGTTTTGTGTGATTGGGGGAGGCTTAGCTAGCCAGTGGAACTGAAAAGGACCAAATTGTGGAGTCTGCATTCAATTAGCAATATTTGAGATCACTGATAAAAATAAATTGAGTGGAAATTCCGTTTTATGGTGCTTCCAGGTTGAGCATGGCAAAATAATGATTTAGCGGTTGAAACTGAAACATTTCTGAGAAACATAGGTTCCTTCACAGGTAGGCTGACTCAGCACTAGATCTTATGTCTTGGTAATATTCCATCAGAAGTCTGTAGTTTCAGGGCAAAAATAGAGTTCTGAATTTTTTAAAAAGTCAGTCGCGCTTAGCAGTCCACATCCTGTGTGGAGTCTGCATTTCCTTGTCCTGTAGAGCTAATATTCTGGAATATCTACGGCTGACTTCCACCACTTGCAGGCTGTGGTTAAAAATTCGTTGTGAAGGATATTGCAAGAGTTAAGAATTTTCAGCAGAGCGGACGTGATTTAGAATTGAAAGCCTTCAGCGCTATGTGCTAATCGAATCTCATAATTGACCTGAGAGGCGAGAACATAACAGCTTTATGACCATAAATCCTGATTATTTGGGCGTGCTGCAGTATGACCATGCACTGACCTCCTCTGGGACATCTTGAGTTTCCCCTTCGAAATCTGCTGGTTCTGTTGGGATGCTCGGGGGCTTGGTAACCGTGAGCTCAGATAAATCTACTGGTTCTGCAGTCTGGACTGGGACCTCATCTGATTCGTCTGGCACAGTAGACATTATGTTAAATAATGGAAGCCCTAGAAAGGACCAAAATGTCCTTGTGTCTCTTCTTACCTGATACTTCTGCTGCGGTCTCTGACTTAGCTGTTGCGTCTTCTCTGTGAAGGCAAAATGCAGAATGTCTGTAAAATGTCCTTTTTATATGCGGGGTATGGACATTGAGTCTTACATATTAAAGCAGTCATAGCTGTTTGGTGGTGGTCTCACCCTTCTGGAAGTCCTTCTGTTACTACTGGCACAGGCGTTGCAGTAGCAGACTTTCCCACTGTGTCTTCTCTGTGGGTGCAAGATGAACATTTATGGATGTAGTTATTTTTTGTGTTTGATAATAGATATTAAGATTGTGGTTCTTACACTTATGGCTGCAGAATGATTATCTCAATATTGGCAGATTTATTTTGTGTGTTCATCCCATGGCTTCATTATATAATTGCTTTTTATGAAGAGTTCTATGACTGTGGGAGGAGGAGCACACTGAGGATTAGGGTTGGAGTTCTGGGCTTTTGCTTGAGCTAGAGGGCCAGAGACCCCTTTATAACAGTTGTGGTGGTGGTCTTACTTTTCTGGAGGCCTGTCTATTACTTCAGGCACAGATTCCGTTTCCATCTGTGCAGTCATTTCCTCTCTGTGAACACAAATTGAAAATTATATGTGTTTTTGTGCTTTGAGTTTGTAGGCACTGACTCTCTAGTTAATGTAAAGTGAATTACAGCCATTTTGGGGTGGTCTCACCTTTCCGGGGGTCTGTCTGTTACTTCTGACACAGAGTCTGTTGACGTCTTTGTCATTGTGTCTTCTCTGCAAGCACATTTGCGTATTATAATGTGTGATTTTACTTGGTGTATTCACTGTTTTGTGTAGTGAGTTTGCAACTGTTGATATTGGTTCTCTCACGCAAAAACAGGTGGTGGTCTCACCTTTCTGGAGGTCTGTCTGTTACTTCTGGAACAGATTCTGTTACCGTCTCTGCTGTTGTGTCCTCTCTGTGAATGCAAAGTGAATATTAACACATTTTATGTAGTATTTGTTTTGTGTGCATGTGTGTATGGTGTAATTGAGCTCCAACATTTTTCTTTAAAAGCTGAAAGAATTATGGTAATATAATGGTAGTCTCACCTTTCTGGAAGTCTGTCTCTTGGCAGATTCATTCTCTAGAAGACAAATAGCAAAGAATCATGCTTTATCACACTGAAAAAAGCCAGTGACTCTTTAGGCAATTAATAATGTTCCTCTGGAACTTAGTGTTGGTTTACTGCTTTATGTACCAATGTTTAATTAAAGGGCTGCAGTCTAATAAACATCTATTCCGTATACAGTGAGAAGACAATGAGCTCAACTCAGACTACTATTGAGGGTATACAGAGAAAACTCTAAAATATACAGTCATGTGAAAAAGTTATGGTACCAGTATATGGTACAGGTATATGTTATTGTTACTGCTACAGCTGCTTATGAGTAATTACCCAGTTCCAACAGTGACTGACGGTGCGAGAAATGACATAAAACTACATTCAGCACTGCTTTCTGCACAATCAGAATGTTTAAAATTAATCTGATGTCAAATAAATAGGTTTTCGGAAGAATCCAAATGGTTAATTTTGGGTGAGGAATCATTTACAAATCAGAAATTACGTGAGATAGAGCTGATATAGGTATCGTTACTTGAAAATCAGTTATGGATGTTATAAAGGAAAAGAAGTGTCAGTACCAAGTTCTATACTGATTTTTTTCCAAGAGCATTTTGAGAAGAACCACTTTATTCGGGGCACACACTGGCTCAGCACAACCACTCGTATTAACAGAAATGCAAGTGGAAGGCTCTATTGAACCACATATCAAAATCAGTGCATTGAACAAACGGAGAGTGCAGTTATTCCACAGCGATTCAGGCTGAAGCAGTTGGGTTTACTTGCGATTTGCAGCTCTGAAAGGTAAGTCATCACAGGCCTGTCGAGGTGCAATCACTGTCTGTAATTAACACTGGGCACGGCACACAGGCAATTTAACAAAGCTGCGAAAAGGGGAAGGGTATTGTGACACTGTGTTATCGGGTGCTATGGCATTTGTTGTGTTACTATTATTCTCGCTCCTGAACACAACTTCTATTATATAGTCTAGTGAAGCGAAGACTCTTCAAAGTGCCTGAAAAATGTCCTGAATTAATACGTGCTCGGGCTATTGTGCGTATCCTGGATACTTTGGGGGAGGCTTTGTATGGTGGAAGGCTCTGTATGTTCAGAATATTTAAACTTGAAACATCTTTTCCTTCATTAATAAGCGAAAGCTTGTGTATTAATTGGTATTCTCATGGCATTTTCATTGGGTTCTCAAGGTACTGAGTCACACATGGGAAGACATTAACAAGGCATGTGCTGAGTGTGAAACGTACTCACTCTTGTTTGTCATCTACAAGCTGTGAATTTCGTTAGACTAATTAGCACTTTGTTTTCCAGTCGTGTGCTTTCACCGTTTGCCCAGTTCAGCTGTCTGACCACTTATTCAATATGCTGTAGTGTTCCCGAATGTACACGCTGACATTTGTCTTTAAGGCGTCAAGAGGTTTCAAATGAGCCTCCCTGATGGGCATTCTACACATCAAGGCACAAAATGTGTCTGCTGTGATACTGATTCTGAGGGGTTCTTATGTGTGGCCTTATGTTAAGATAAGATTCTGTATTTGTCACATGCATGGTCATACAAGTACAACACACAGTGAAATTCTTTGTCTGCATTAAACCAGTCACCAAGTGAAGCAGTGGGCAGCCACCGACGAGGTGCCCAGGGAGCAGTGTGTGGGGACGGTACCTTGCTCAAGGGTACTTCAGTGGTGACACTAGCCGTTGGGATTCAAACCCCCAACCTTCTGATTGCAGGGTCAATGCCACTAGGCCATCCAGCTGTACCAGGCCATGGTAATATATAAGATATGTTGTGTATGAAATATAAGTGCTCTTCTGGTTAGATGCACTATTGTTTAGATGCTAACTGCATTTCATTGGTTTTGTTCTTGTACACTGCACAATGACAATAAAGTTGAATATATATATATATTTACTTAACGAGGACAATTATTTTATTGCCCATTAATGCAGGTTTTTTAGAAATCCTTTTAATTTGAAAGTTTGGTGCATTTGGAAAACCAGCAGTGTTCTCAGTCTCAGCTGGTTTTCGTGGAGGTCATATTATATGGACAAAAGTATTAGGACACCTGACCATTACACCAAAAGGGACTTTAATGACACTGCATCCAGATACATAGACTTTCATATGGAGTTGGTCCCCCTCTGCAGCGGCTATAATGGTTCCACCCCCCCATCTTTGTTTTTCTATAACAAACAAGATCAAACGCGAATGCCCTGCAGTGGCAAATAGCTTTGGTTTTATATTTGATTTGATTTGATTACATTAATGTTTAAGATTTACCAGAGACAGTAACTGGTCACTGAGTACCAGTTTTGTTTTGTTTCAGGATTGTTTCTCTTGAAGCTGACAGTTCAGCAGAGGTGTCTTGAATCATTCCTGTCTATGGTCCCTTGCGAGGGTGGTATTTGTCTATGGGGGATATTTCTCTGTTATTATCTCTCTTTGATGGCGAGTTTTTACACACTTTAGGTGGGGCTGAAGTTAGCTTCACATTTCAGTTCCACCCACACAGCACCGTAAGTGCAGTCCATTTTATGGTTGATTTGAACCTTGAAATACGAACATCAGCTTTTCCTTTGTGCTAAAGGTAAAGCAATGCAGAACATCACTGAGGATATGACTGCAAAAATACAGGGTCTATTGAAGAACCATATCATTTTAACAGCCTTGCCAAGCCAGACCCACTTTTAATGCAACCTTAACTGCCGAAAACAAAAGGACTGGACTTTACTCAGCGTCTGGCTCAGAACATTTCTCCTCTGGACAAGTTCTTTTGGAGGTCATTTTTTTATGCATTTGTCACCATGTCACCAAGAAAATCTGGGGCTATTGGCTATTTTTAGTTATTATTGTTTTTGAGATCCTGGGCCATTCATTAAACCTTCTGGGCTATAACCTTACGCTTAACAACACTTCTGCACTTCCAAATGTTTCTGCTACTGGGCCTATGCAAGCTTGTTTGTATTTGTGATGTATTGGTCTGTGTAAAGGCAGAAAAACAAGTTTTTTGTCCTACTTTTGTTTGCATGGGTGTATTAGTTGGCACACTGTATTGTTTAGTGTTTCCCCTACCATTAAATAGGCTGGTCGGCCAAGCTTGCATGAGACGGGCATTAGGATGTAAATGTTGGGCTAACATTTGAATAACTAACAGTGTGTTGCACTGGCAAGTTTGTTTTTTTGTTTTGTTTTTTGTTTTGTTGTTTTATCAGAATATCAGCTTCTAGTTCTGGTATTCTAGCTTTAATCACAGAAATTATTGGTCCTTAAAGAAAATAAACGTTTTTCTTCAAACTGTAATGTTAGTTTAGAGTGTGATGGCGTCACAGATGGCAGCTTCGGTACTGCGCTCTCTTTCTATACTGTAGTTGTTTTATACTGTTGTGCATGAGAGACTCCGGAATCAAATTCCTTGTTTGTGCTCGCTCACATACTTGGCCAATGAATGAGATTCCGAGTCTGATTCTAATTGTGATTCTGATTAGTGTTGTACTCCTGAACGGGGGCATGTTACAAGCTTGCAGGGTATGTCCACCTTGGATGTTTGCAGACATAAATGATCTCCTTCCAACAGCATAAGTTCTTGATCACCGTCTTTAAAAAGGTGTAGAAAATGTAAAGCTTGCTGTATTTACATATGTGGTGTATTTGTTGTTGTGTTCTCATGAATCACCTTGGGGCCGCCTGATGGACACACATATCGTCGCTGTCCGGCGGAAACCTCATATGTCCAAAACGGCTATTTTTCAGGAAACTCAAAAAACTATGTATGTTCTAAATAAATGAATACTGTGTCATCAAAATTGGTATAACTATTTTCAACACTTTTCATTGGTTAATAATTTCTAAATTTTACAGACCCACGTGGAGACTGACCAATAGTATCAATTTATGAAAAAAAAACAAAGACCAAAAGTGGAGTTACGAGGTTTCCGCCAGACAGCGTCGATATATAAAAGTGAACATCATACAACATATTGCTGAACACTCCATCTCAAAAACAATTGTTAGACTGGCATGGACTGCACTTTGAGAAACAGCTTCTAGTGACCCTACAGGACCTATGGGGACAATATGAGCTTTCACGCCATTAAAACCACTGGCTGGTAAAGTAAATATCATTATTAGATAACCAACGGTAGGTGTACACTGTTACTTGGAAAAAACATTTGTAGGCTCTGGTTAACAAGCCTCAACAAACCTTTAAATATTTTTATAACAATCAAAAGTACTTTTCCTATAGCATTGCTTGAAGAATCTAGTATGGTGACTTTATTTTTGAGAGTGTGAAAACATTTTTGCAGCTGAAGTCTTGAACAGTGATTGTTCTCTTACCCATAGCCAGCAAGGAAGCCCAGACTGGGAGGACTGACTTTATCACTGAAGACATACAGCTGTAGCCCAGCCTCCCTCTTCTGCTCTGCTCTCGCCCCAAATCTCATGTGGACTTTCCCCTCGGACGGCTGGTCCACTATCCACCACTCCTGTATTTCACCACTGCTGTTGTTGGTCCGCTCCAGGTCCAGGAGGATGTTCTCATAGCCGCCCTCTGTAACAAGGGTCATGTATCCACATGGTTATTTTTTATTGTAGCACGAATACCAGAAGAATTAAATCAGATATGATTTTTGATGTGCTCTGTAAATCATACATGAGTTACTTCAGATGGATAAAACAAAAACTCAAAATGGTATGAGGAAGAGTCCACTATTTTGAATTAGCCAAGTTGTCCTTTACATTTGTTCACATTAACCTGAACTATTCTCATAAATACAGTTCTTTTTTTGTCAATGTAACAGACTCTAAAATGTCTTTGTGTCACATTTTTCTCACATCACTTTTTCTGGCATCGAGACACCACTACTTTAAGGAGTTCTTAAAAGCTTTTACGCAGCTGATGGTAATTTGATTGGATCTTGTAGGTCTGTTGGTTTACACAGATGCTTTTGTGAATACTGCTGACATCAAGGGGCTGAGGTTTTGCTTTGTCTGCATCTGTTTTTTTGCACTTTGCATTTAAAGTAAAAAAACAACACTGGCTGGACTTTGATTCTCCTTGAGGAATGTCGGCATCATGTCCACAATCCATTTTTAATGGGATATTTATTCTAATTAGTGAAAGCAGTAAAGGGCAAAGTGTAGAAAGCCAAAATAAGCTAATAAACAGTTCTTTAGATTCATACTTTACCTCCATAAAGCTGGTCTATAGGTTTAGCATTAGAGTCACTGGGTGCTCGTATATAGCAGGGGAAGACCTGGTCTATTACGCTGTGAACAAAGGACAAAACAGTTAATGTCTTTATATATCTACGTGGGACTACTGATTGAATTTAGCTATGAAAAGTACTCACACAGCCTTGTTCCTCGTTCCATTCAGCAGATCTATTAACGCCTGTCTAGTGTTTGTGTCCAGGTATGTAACATGTTTGTCCATGGCAACTTCAGCCTTTGCTCCCAGGCTGAGGTTCCTGTTGGACAAAAGTAAGAATAACACTGTAATGGATAGATTGCTATAGGACCTGAGAGAAAAAATAGCATGCGATTATTTAGTACTACTAATAATAATAATAACAGACATCATCATAGTGATTATGTGAAAAATGTGCTACTATTATTGTTGTTATTATTGTTGTTATTATTATTATTTTTTAGCAGTAGTAGTAGTAATAGTTGTAGTAGTAGTAGTAGTAGTAGTAGTAGTAATAGTAATAGTAGTAGTAATTGTAGTAGTAGTAGTAATAATTGTAGTAGTAGTAGTAGTAGTAGTAATAATTGTAGTAGTAGTAGTAGTAGTAATAGTAATTGTAGTAGTAGTAGTAGTAGTAGTAGTAATAGTAGTAGCAATAATAGTAATTGTAGTAGTAGTAGTAGTAGTAGTGTTGCTGTAGTTGTTGTCTGATGATTATTTTACTCAAAGCAAATTACTGATGCTTGACAAAGCCAGTTAAGATTTTGCAGGACGGTACAGTGATTGAGAACTAGCTAGTACGTTCTGCCTCTTTATGAAAAATTGAAATAGGATCAGAGGAACAGAAAAAACACAACAAAGGGAAAAACTCCCAGGAAGTAAAGTAGACATTGACATGTATTCAAATAAGTTAGATAGGCTGTAGGTGGGGTTTCAATTGTTTTACAATTTCATTAAGTGTTTGGCACAATGTAAAAAAAAATACTAAACCAAGTGTTTAGGTACAAATGCTGTCCCTTGGGTGGTGCCCTCAGTGGGATGTTTTCTTTAGCATAGGGGCATCACTGTAGACTACTGACTATCACTGTTCTTGCATTGTTTGCTTTATTAAGGTTACCTCTGAATAGCCCAGGACAAAGTCACAGGAAACTGGTCCTCTTTGCTGAGAACATCCATCAGGTTCTTCCTGCTGGGAGGGCTTATGGTCCACAGTGAGTTAGAACTTCCTTCCAGCTCAGCTACTGTTACATCCTCAGCAGTGTACGCCTCTAAAAACTGCATTGCACCCTGAGAAGAAAAAAAGGGAATAAAAAGAATATTTGTATGTATTGCTGTTTTTTGAGACCATAAAAAACAAGACAGTAGAAGAATAGATGCAGACATACTGGAATGTACTTGTATGAATTCATGAACTCTAAGAAGTCTGCTTCAGATACATCCTTCAGCTGATTCTGCTGAGCGCTCATCGTGAAGATCGGCTGGAATACACACAGCAAACAGGTCGGCACAGACAAAATGCAAGTCATGCACTGGTCAGCTAGAACCCTCAGCATCAGTGCAGACATTGCTTTTTATCTTTCCAGATGTTTGAGTTGGTTGTATATTGTGAGAATGTACCTGAAATCCTCCCAGAGTGATTGTAACAGACACATCTAGGGGTTTGTTGACAACACCAGCCACTGATTTGACCAGAGACATGAAGAGCAATGGAAACCAGACGATGCAGATGAGCAACATCACGATCATCCCGCCCATCCCATATTTCACTACCTTCTTCTTCTTCTGTCCACGTGGCTGAGGATACCTCTATTAGATATCACACACACAGACACAAACATTAACACTATCACAAAACCCAAAGTATAACAGAACTGACTTTGTTTTTTGCAAAACAGAAGACTGTTTCGCAAAACAGCAGATCTGTCAGAAATAAAAAAAAAGATAAATGTAAAAGCTTTGTGAATTTTTGTGACGAAATACAAATGACAAACACACCAAATAAATAACCACTAAGCACACACACGAAATCTTAGGCACCTGAGAAAATATGTTCAAAAAATTAAAGGGAACACTTAAACAGTCATGCTGTTGTTTAAGTGTTCCCTTTAATTTTTTGAGCAGTATATAAAACTAAAAAAGAATAAATACAAATTACATTTGTAGTGATTTTATGTTCAGTATATTAGTGTGTAGCTTGAGGAAGATACACACTAATATATAGTTTCCATCAGAAACCTGGAGAAATCTGGAAGCAAACCTGTGTTCTTCTCACCAGCTCACAAAATATCAACTACTTTTTTACAAACAAAGCTGTTTTGTATGCATTTATTGTAATGTTAACTTTGCTATCAGAAACACACGTTATCACACACTGAGAAAAATGGCTTTAAACAATTTGCATAGAGGCGTAAGACTTTTGCACAGTACTGTATATAGACGAGTCTCACTCACTTTCTCGGACTCCCTCCAGCACTTGAGCACAAAGATATGTGCATAGATGTCCTCCACACAGATCCAGCTGGACAGACTGAGAGTGGTGTCTGTCCATACCCAATCCATCACTGCTCGCAACTCTGTCAGGAACGGAACCAGGCGGAACCTGCAAATCCCAGTAGAGGTGAGTGATAGCAGAAAGAATATATAGAAAAAATCATGTTTCGTTGATGAATATGGTCTGATAAAGCGATAAAGCTAACATTTCCACTAGTCTAGCACAATGCATTGAATCTGATACGAGAACTGAATGAGAAGAATTTCTCTTCAAAAATCTCTCATTTATGTGATTATGGATGTAGAAATGTGTTTCCTTAATCATGAGTGCAAATGGATCTCACCCTTGAAAGAGGAAAAGGTTGACGTAATTGTAGCTCTTGGTCAGGAAGTTTCCCAGAACTCGGGTAGGATAGCCGCAGCGGATCTGGTAGGCCGACAAGCCAAAGTAGATGCACTTTACAAAGTACCAGAGCTGGGCCACCATGTTCTGACTGAAACGCCTAATGAAACAAAATGACAGTTAACACCAGGAGGTTGGTTTTCTTATCTATTCAATAGAGGGTAAGTGTACAGTGTACCCCACTGAGGTCGCGGTTCAGAGTTCGCGGCCTCAGTCATTCACGGATCTTTTCTCGGAATCTAACTAATAATTGTTAGCAGAAACCCTGGCAAATACGTAGAAACCGCGAAAATATGCGGAAACCGTGGTAATTTATAATTTTTTCATGCATTTTAATGTTGAATTATTAAGAAAAATATAATTTACTAATTTTGTAACATAAATATTAAGATAAATTCAGCAAAATTTCAATATAAAATCTAGCTGCATAAATTTTTTAGTACTGTTGAGAGAACACAAAGCAACTGTATACGAAAACTTCTTGAGATGGTGAAATACCTCTGTACTCAGGGGCGGGAGGTTTGAAAGTAACCAATCCGAGAGCATTATGTTGATTGGCTGCTGCCCTGTGACGTATCTCTGGCAGGTGCAGTCCAGTATTCCCTCATCATAACAGTTCTCCAGTTTACATTTACTTTTTTTTAAAGGGTAATGCATTAAGCTGAGTTTAAAATGAAATTAACGTGTTTTAGGAGTATATTTGGGGGCATATTTATATTTTAGACTATAAAAATAGGCATTTATAGGCATCACAAATTTGCTCTTGGAACATAACCCACGCTAATTTCGGGGATTAACTGTATTTACATAACACAGTTATATGGTAATAGAAATGCAGACCTCTCTGTGACTCCTGGAAGTATGAAGAACATCCAGAAGTGGATGCCAAACACCAGGATGACCTGGAAAATGACCTTCCCCATAACAGTCTTCCTCAGGTAGAGCGCTCGATCCACCACCATAGTACCAAACTGGATCAGAACCATCACCAGAAACGCCTCTGGAACCTGATCCTCAGACAGAGAGGACGTGATGTCTGCAGCAGCAGAGTGTTTCTTTTAAAGAGACGGAGACAAATATATGGAGATGGGACTTCAGTTACATGTACGGTAGTGAGCAGAAGACCACTTAAACAATTACCTATTAAAGTAAGAGGTATTGTCTAATTAGCATTTGCATAAAACAGTTCAGATTATGTGGCAATGCTGTAAACAAAAATGCAAAAGCAAATACATGCTTTGGAACTGAATTTGAAATCTGTCAAGCAAAGTGACTGAGTTAGCAGTTTCTAATTGGAGTTCAGATTACGCTCCAATATGCTCTGACAAATAACTTCATTAGAGACACTACCTTGTATTTACACTCAAAAGATCTAACAGCATTGTTGTGTCTGATACAATATGTGCCCCACACACATGCACACACACACACACACACACACACACACACACTAACATGCCACTACCATGTGAGGGTCACTGCTGTGCTGAGAATGATCCACCACTCACATAATAACTACTCACTAGTGGTCCTGTGGCGATCTTGACTGTTGATGGTAATGGGGCTAACAAATGATGCAGAGAAACAGATGGACTACAGTCTGTAACTGTAAACTTAAAAATGCATCTATATGATCAGCGAAGCTCATTCAATGGACCATAAATGTAAATCCAAGGTAGGTGAACCTAATGATATTGTTAGTCCGAATATATAGGCCATCATGATGCTCCCTGCATTTCACACACAGAGAAAAACTGTACGCAGCAAAAACAGTGCAGAACATACCCCAAAAGCCCCGAATCCAAAAACAATGATGATGAAGTCAACAGTGTCAGCCAGAAACATGAGCACATAGACGTCCGTCACCGCGCTGTACTCTGGGTGGATCAGGTTATAGAAGAACTGACGGATTGGAACATAGATCTCCAGGGTTCTGTAATACAGTACACATGTTGAATAAGATGGTTTAGTGATTCTAAATGAAAATGCTGGACAGCTTTTACTAAATACACTGAATCAAAAAAAACTTGTGCAAATTAGGTTAATGCATGTAAACTACAGAGAATTGGAGAAAACAACAAGAATGGAGACAGCAGTGGAGTTATGAGATATGGATTTACTTTTGAACAGTGAATTTCTTGGCTTTGATGAGCTGCTCTCGAAGTTTCTCTAGAATGAGCTCTTTACGACTTTTCTGCTGAACACCCAGCACACTGCCTGCACGACACACACTCGACCTCGTGCCTGTACTGCCTGTGGACACACACGCACACACAGACACACACAGACACACACACACACACACACACATACACAGAAACACAAGATATGAGACAACTTTAAATTATTACTTAAAATATTTCTATATAATGATATTAAAATATTATTCAGTAACTGACTGTCAAGGTTAATTTTCACACATGATAAACATTTACATGGAAAACAATGTGCAATGACTGAGTTGCTATTAAGTTAAATGGGTGAGGATTGGAAATCTTTTCATTCTTGTAACACAGAGAGGGAGAGGGAGAGGCCGGGAAAGAGAGGGAGAGAGGAGAGAGAGAGAGAGGCCGAGAGAGAGAGAGAGAGAGAGAGAGAGAGAGAGAGAGAGGGGAATACAAACTGTATGGCTGTAATTAACCCGTTTCAGCCATATACATAGTTTATAGTGGAACAAAACAATGATCCTCCTCAACAAGATGGCATAAGTGCAGACATGACCAAATACACAGAGTGGAAAGAGAACAAGAGAGAGTGCAAGAAAAACACAAGAGCAACAAAACAACAGGAAAAGACATTTAGTGCAGTTGACATTTGAATGAAAACATTATTATGACAGATACTGTATTCCAGCAGCTGCGTTGTTAATTGTGCAAAAAAAGGCAGAATAGAGGCAGACAGCAATAAAGCAGAAGGACAGAGATTATGCAGTAAATACATAGTAAATGAAGGGTGTTAACAGTAGCAGTTGGGTTGCCAGTTGTTTGTTTGAGGCACAACAGCACGTATATGAATTGTGTTAGAAGAAAGAAGAAGCTCAGTTCAGTAATTGCTACAGTAGTCATGACATATTAAGATGAAATGAATAAGATTTAGTTACGGAGTTTATTGAGTCCAGGATTTGGGGTTAGGATAACAAAAAATGTTAAGAAAGAACAAATTTGTATCCTTGAGTCTTATTTATCCATACGCATGATACCCACACTGCAACCGATGTCTATTAATATGTCTATTATAGAAGAGTGAGTGCGTTCACCTCCTCTGGAGCGAACAGAGCGGCGGGAAACGTGTGAGCCCGTGCTGGAACTTTGGCGGCGCGCAGAGGAATGACCATGGGAATGTCTTCTGGGCATGCGGATGTGTGTGGACTCAAGTGAAGCCTCTCGGGTAAGGGAGCTCCTCTCCGCCCGGACTCTAGACCTCTCCTCACTGTCTGAGTCTATGTGGGTCGCACCTGCAGTTTTAGACCCTGACCTGGGCTCATCCTCGTCCCACAGACCATGACACTGCACCAGGCAGGGAGATATGACATCACAAATATAAACAAACATACAAACATTGACACATTGCATATATATGCAGAAAATGTTTAAACAGTCAAAACCAGATGTAAGTGAGGACGTGTTTGGAACGAATGCAAATTACAGACAAACAATTCCAGTCAAGATGAGCACCACAAATCTAATATTCAGTAAATACAAAAGACATTAAAGACATAGATAGTGAACCATCAAAACTAACGCAGTTAGTTCCAACCTTGCAAAGTGATTGGCTAAGAGACATAAGTACCTCCTCATACTGATGCTCTGAATACCTTTCTAGTAACACCTTTTTTGGATAGTGCATTGTAGATACTTTGTAAGTGCTTACCTTACCTTTTTATGAGACACTGAGCTAAATATCTACTATATTTATTTATTTTGGTACTAACCAACCTTGGCCCTAAACCAGGTTGCCTAATTGTCACAAGCAGGAATTGGCAATGAGAAAACCTTGGGAAAAAATTGGGAAACCTACCCTAAAACAAAAAAGGTTTCACCAGATTTTAGTACCACTCCAATTTACTTGCTTATAATATAACAATGGCTGTCAATTTAAGGTTGTGCTTTTTGCCAGGAGATAGTGGCATTGAGAGGCCGGGCTTCGTGAACTATAACCACAATAGATCAGTGCCAATATCTCATGGTATAACACTCCCTCTCATGTATCACTGCGTAAATATGGTACTTAAATTGTTACCTTAAGAATGGAGCGATGGAAGAAAAGGGCCAACAGCTGAACTAGGTCATAATGTACATAGCCTTCTTTTTTCTCCACTCCAATTATATTTGGAGGGTGAAAGGGTTTCGTCTTGTCCACCTCTATGTTCTGATTGAAGGGGAAGAAGCCAAACTGGAAGAAGTATTTTATCACTATTGTCACCTGGGTGTGGCAAAAAAAGAAAAGCAAAAAGGTTAAGGGTATCTGCATCGTAGTATTTTACTCATCCTTGAATGATCAACACACCAGAGACAATATCACATGGTATAGCATGACCTTGAATGCATAACTGTATAAACAAGTGGGCTTTGTTTACAGTGATCTGCATATCATCGTGTTTACTGTAATGCACATGGATATCTCTACCTCAGTATACACAATGGCGGTCATCCAGAAGCGTTTGCTGGGCCGGGGCACGGATAGCATGGCCCACAGGAAGATGAGGATGGGTAGCACCAGCGTGGCGACTGAGGCCGAAATCATGTGATTGAGAATGATAACCAGGTAGCACACCATTTCTGAATGGGCCACCAGCATGTTGTAGAGAGCATAGCAGAGCTGAAGGATTTGAGGCTGGGACGTGTAGAAACGCTGTGACTCCTCTAGCTCCTCATCATAGAACATCCTGTTGGAGAAACACAAGCAGCTTTTACAGAAAGGAGACAAGGATGTAGGATATGACACAGTTTTTATTATTGAGAATATTTTCTGTAAAAAAAAGTGCTGTGCATCTCTTGTTATGGAGCAGGTAACAGTCTCACCTGCTGCGCAGCAGTTCGCTGGCTGTTAACTCATGGCTCAGCGAGGGCAGGGTGATGTCTCCCTGGCTTGCAGATCTGTCATCATGGGTGTCTATCCTGAGCCTCTTCTCTTCAGAGCGAGCTGCAGACTCACACACTGTGTCAAGGCCTGTGGCTCTGCTGTACGAGGGAGGAATGTCTGCCTCAGAGGGGCATCTGCTGAGCTGGGGCCATGTGGCCTGCTCCGCGGCCAGAGCGCAGTCCCAGTCCAGTGATGATGCACCCTCCAGGGCTGGATCCTCACTACTACAGCACTGTGTGTCTGAGTTGGGGGTCCACATGAGACCTTGGGCCTGTGGACTTTCTTGAATGTTTTCTGGTTCTTCAATGGTGTCGCCAGTGCCTTGCCGAGAGCAGAGTGCTGTGCACTGTGTGGTTTCACTGGAAGTGTGTAAAAAAGTGAAAAAAGCAAGTAAATGGTCTGAAAGAAATTAACTAAAATATACTAGACAATATGCACTTAGTCCGCACTACAATAAACTTGAACCACTAGGGGGCAGTGCTGTCAAACTCTAATAAAGACGACAGAAAGTTCGATAAGTGGTTCTCAAACCTGATGGTCCACACTTTTATATCCCACTTTCCAAACAAACCTCAACAAAGTCATTAAGAACACTGAATACCTGGTACACATACATTAGAAATTGGAAAAAGCTGGAAATCACAGTTTAGATCTTTGTTTTCAACAGTATAAAACCAATTGGGTTGTAATGAAGATTTAAGGGATAAATATATTGTTTAAAATAGTATGTTTTCGCATATGACAGGGTTTACCACAAATGAATTAGGTTTTACTAGCCAAGCACAGTAAAGCATACATTACACAAGTTATACTCAAGGTAGTAGACTTATACTATAGGTATACTAAATGTGCCGATTACATGTCTTCTAAAAAAAGCTGTAAGAGAGATGTGATTCTACTGACTAATGATTAAGGCTGTGAAATCAGGCCTGAGCCTGAGTAGTCCTCAGTGACATGATTAACTCAAGATTGTTATTTTGTGCAAACCCTATATTTTCAAACCAAAGGTTGTTAGACAAGATGTTTTGTCTGAACTAAAAGAAGCTTGCTCAGGGCTGTTGTCATGAAACCTTGCCATGAAGATGCAAGGGAAGCGCTTTGCTGGAATGAACTCTGTCCAGCTTAGATTATGAAAATTATCTGTTGAGGGTATAAGAGTCCTCTGCAAAGGACTGGTCATAGGGATCAGACCCTCTGACCAGCTCTCTTCTGGACCCATGAGACTAATTTATTCCTCAATAAAGTGGCAAGCTGCATTTTTCTCCGACTGCATTTGATTTTTGAATTAATGTTTTAGATCTTGGTATTTCTTCTTTTAGCCATGACAGTTGCAAATGAATCTATAAAATAATTTTATGTGGAACAGAATTAAAGAATTCAAACAATTCTATTCTAAGTCTACTGGATATTCATTTCTTAAATGTATCATAAATTCATTATTCGGGTTTTCATACAGTTTTCTCAGTGATGTTAGCATCATCCCTTAATCATTTTCCCATTTTTTTATTTATGAAGCTGTGTCATACTGAAATAATTTTCTGCATTTTTCAGTATGATTAGTGTTTATAAGTGGCAGTGTTCTGTGAAGTTTGTACCTGAGGGCAGCGCTGGTTGCACTCTCACCAGACGAGGACAAGTCCAGGCCCGGCAAGCGGCACAGTTTTGGCCGAGTGCGCTCACTGGTTCTGGGCACATGATCAGCGACTGTCTCACTGGACTCCAGCGTGGACTGTGTGTACAGCAGTGTGGACTGTAGAGGAGTGTATGCACTAAAAAAAAGTCAGGGAACATAATTACTCACAAAACATTCACTTAAACAAACTGGCTTTTTTACACACTACCGCACTCAGCTTGGTGATAGAGGACTGAATGATCGTGACCAAAACCAGACAATGCTCCTGCAGGGACACACCGCAGGTGAGCCATTTTCTTGCTCTAGCTGTTTTCATATTCTCAGTGTCAGAGTTTGGATCAGCTCTTCTGGCTAACCTCCACCCGGTCCACAATCACAGTATTTTATTAAGGTGATCTATCATTTTCAAGCACAAGCAAGAAATACTAAATCATTGCATGTGAGAGGAGTTATGTGGGACACTATGAAGAAGAGAACAAAAAATGTGACAATTTATGCAGAGTTCAGTCATGTTAGTTGTCTTGGAATCTTATAGTATTGAAGTGCCTATACCAAAAATAGTGTTTCCTTTCAAAAATCAATTTCCAGTCCATATGGTCTCTATATTTGAATTAAGTTGCAAAAACCATTGTTTTTAAAATCATAATTTTTGTAATAAATGTCATAAAACAATCATTTATTTAAATATCCATTCAAAATCCAGCAGTTGACTTCTGCCCATTCATACTGAACTTATTAAGCATATTTCAGCCAAAATGCTTTTTTAATACACACATACCTAGCAACCAATCAGAACCTTAGTCACTGGCGTATGTCTTCAGAATATTTTCAGAATATTTCTTAGGACAGAAGCAACATATAAAATAATAAATATACACCTGATCCAAATATATGTTGTAGAGTCCCTGGTTCGAAAATCACAAAAGATGATGCTACAAGGGAAGAAACTGGAAGAGTGGGGTCATTAGAGAATAATAAGGTGTGCTCTTAACTAATACATTTGGTTACTATACAAACTGTTTTTGAGCTTCAGGCTAAACTTCTGCTTCTAGTTTGAGACAGCAACAGCGTGGTTTCCCTGGAGGTAAATCCAAAGCTAAAGCAAATATCAGATGTGACTAAAGCAGTCTGTCAGCAGAGAAAAACTATGAGAAATACGTACCGGATCTCTTCTGTCTGGAAATTGCATCAAAAGCTTACTTTAATGTAACTGAGCTGAAAGTTAATACCTAAACAAACTTGAATTATGCTGTTGTAAATTTCCTTTCTGCTACACAGCGACTTGGTGGTCCCCAGAGCAGGGATTTCAGACACACTTACAGTAGTTGTAATCACACCAGTGATTACGGTATGCTGAAAACCTGAGGGCAAGTCCCATTTACTAAGAATGAATGACTTCAATTATCTTTTTAATATTTATTTTAAAGACCCACCTTCATTATTTATCCAAAGAACCACAAACACAGGTACAGTATTGTTTAGAGTTTTCCCAAAGACATTTTCCATCTGAATATGTAATGAAATGTAATGTAAAATGGATGTACTTTAAGTCCTTAAATCTATTTACTCTACTCTACTCAGTCCTGCATAGTATACAGCAGAAGTTCTGGAGCCCCATTACTCTTATATCTTGTTTTTCCTGTTCTCAGTACACCTGATCCAACTCATTAGTTCATCAGCGACCCTTGTTGAGTTAAAGTGGGTGTTTTAAAGCTGGGAAAACATCAAAATGTACATTGAAGTGGGCCTCCTGGAACAGGTTTGGGAAACAGTGGTACGGAGCCTTATTATGTTCAGTTAAATTCAGCATCTAGTCAAGTGTTTCTACTCAGCCTGAATCAGACTCATCTCAGTCAGAGCACAGAAGGCATAAAACACACTCCCACAGTGTTGTGACCATTAAGGAAATCTATTTTCTAGCACGTGTATGAGGCTGAACTGTGTTGTGTTGTACCTGGACGGGCTGTCTTGACCAGGGGCAGAATCCATGCTGTCTAGCACCTGGGCCTGATGCTGCTGGGTCAGTCCTTGGTCCTGAGACTGCAACCCATCCTCTTTGTCCAGAACACACTCTGAGGAAGCAGCTCTGCACATCTGCCTTTGGTAGTATGTGTGAATACTCTCTCGTGAAGGGATGTTCCCCTGGACACATCAGAGGATACACAATCTCAGTAAAAAGATTCTCTCAGGTACTGCTGTCAAGCCCTTCCCAAACTTTATGAAACCTTGTGTTAAGGCATGTCTAAATAACGAAGAATAAAACTAATTCAAGAAAGCAAATCTGTCCCTTACGACCTGAGGTCTTTGTAGGTCTTAGGATTGTACTCAGAGAGAATCTGCTATCTTGGAACCCAATATCTTGGCAAAATTCGCAGCCCACAACTCAGTTTTGATGCTGGAGCTGAGACATGGAGTCCAAACTCAGTTCTGTTTCCAAACTCTTCCTTTCACACTGTAAATAAACTGTGATATAAATATATTCTTAAAACAATAAATAAAGCAGCCAAATGTTATTTTGCAACATGTCTTCACTGAGAATAGGGGAACATCTGTGCTTAGTGTTAGTGACTGGTGATCAAGGTTAATTGCCTTCATGGATATTGTCCGATTTAGTCTAACAAGGGGAACTTCAACGGCATATGTAATATTCTTTCATAAAGACACAACTTGAATGTTTCCTCATAAGGTTTGTCACTTTGGATTAAAGCATCTGACAAATGAATGTGAATATGGTGATCAAGATAATGGCGTCCAGTATATATAAGGCTATTCTAGAGCCAAGTCAGCTACTCATTAATTGACACCACACTGGTGAAAATCAGTGAGGCTGGTCTGCTTGTGCCAGTACCTTTTTAACCTCGTGGGTGAGCATGCAGCGCTCGATGCGCAGTACAGTGGAGATGTCGATGTGCTCTTGGCACATGGAGTTGAGCCAGGCTGTGAAACTGTCCAGCAGAGCCAGGAACAGCACCCAGGAGAACTTTACGATGTTAAACACACGCTTAAGGATGTTATCTGGAGGAGAAAACAATAACACTTTAGGTTCAGTTTGTTAGGGTGCCATTGATAGGCAGTAAAAGAATAAGAAATATTGATAAATACAGAACATTCACTGACACCAAAAAATTGTATAAATATACAGTTGTATGCCAAAGTTTGAGCTCCCCTTACCCAGATACATTTTTTAAGTATACATCCTCTATAGAGAACACACTTATGACCATAAATGCACAATTACTGTATATTTGTAAAATTAACAAAAAAATAAAAAATAAACAATGTATAATGTGGCATGTGCAAATTATGGCAAATCATTCTATTGTTATTTTTTATATTGTTTTATATCTAATGTGTTAAAACAAATAAATAGAAACATAGAAATAAAGAGAAATTATTTAAAATAGCAGTGCAAATTTTCAGATTTAATTTGACTGTTGGCGTTCAAACTTCTGCATGTGACAATAGAGAGAGAGAGGCTATCCTAGCACTCACGGGATTAAAAGTGAATAAACACAGTTCACAGTTCGTCACAGGGCATGTATCTGTATATGAAACATAAGTATAATGGGACTATACTGTATCTGGATGATTGTACCTGGCCCATCTGATCTCTCTTCTTCAACAGTATCTTCTTCCTGACCCTCCACTTCAATGGCTACATGTGCTGCCAGAGAGATGAGAGAAACATGTAAGAGTAACTGATAGAAAGGGGTGTAAGATTGAATTTTAAGTTTATAAACAACAAATTGCACCATTTCTAAATACCTTGTACAGCATGATCTGAATAACTCTTGATTTCATATTTTCATGATACTCCAAAGAATTCAGAAGAATGCCAGCAACTTTTTTCTCTCTCTGAGACTCTACTCCAGTGTGTATCACTTTCTCAACAGTCTATGGCTAAAAGACGTAAATAAAATCCTAATCGGCCACATATTTTCAGTATTTTGACTGAATGTTTTATTAGGTTTGGTCGCTGAGCTCAGGCTAAGTTAGAAGCTCTTGGCTGGCTGGCGAGACTCCTGAGGCCGTGTCCAGCCGTCATATGGGATGAATTGACCATAGCGAATGTAACATGCCGTTCTTCATTTCTCAGCACGCCCTTGTAAGAATGCCTAGGCCTGGAAGGAAGTGTGCTAATGCAGAATTGGCCACATTCAGGAATGGACACAGCATGTCTTCCATTTAAAGAGCGCAGCGAGAAGCCATCAGGACACGTTTGAAGTTCCCCAATGAGACACACACAAAATGTCCATTCATGATCAGAGGATTATGTTGGGAGGGAAACCGAGCACAGAGAAGACAAATGGCTACAGCCGGCAGGAGCCGAACAGAGACCATCTCCTCTAACGGTACAGGAGAACAGGAGGAGCCAACCCTCTGTTCCGAATGAAACTTCTGGACTGCATTTCTCACGTACCTTCCTGCTGATCCTTCCTGGTTTTGCGCCCCTCGGTATATCTCTGCCAAAATCGCCGGCGCTCCTTACTGCGCTCCTTCATGGCTGTTTTGGAGTCAGTAATCCATGCATGGTACACAAACTAAAGGCACAAAGCATTACAGGGTGTTACTAAAGACAGATGTGGACGGGTGAGAGAGAAGGTGACTAAGTCTGAACTATACTAATTTACTTCATAGGTTATACATTTTTGATCTCTGGATAATAAACCCTTAGAAGTCACTTTTATCACTGACAACAAAAGTGTGGCATTTTCTGACATGAATCATTTGTCATTCTTAATTCATAAAAGAATTAG
Organism: Hydrocynus forskahlii; assembly: GCA_037974365.1. Taxonomy (NCBI): domain Eukaryota; kingdom Metazoa; phylum Chordata; class Actinopteri; order Characiformes; family Alestidae; genus Hydrocynus; species Hydrocynus forskahlii. The sequence continues at coordinate 7,586,722 of JBBPCX010000006.1, forward strand.
GTAAAGTTTGTCAAAATTGGGGATTCTGAACTTTTCAATGCATACAAAATATTGAAAATCAGTATGTTTATTGTGGGCACTGTGTGTATGTATGGTTACATGCAAATGTTTCAATAACCCCAGTTCAAATGATCTGTTGATTTTTTAAGTGAAAATAAGTTAGCACCTCCTCTGAAGTGAATAAAACATGGCATTTTCTGCACCTTTTATGAACTAAAAGTATTCCAAAGTCAAATTTAAAATACTGGACATGATATATAAAACACACAAGTCACAATTTGTGTTTTTTGTTCCAATTTGTTAAATTCAGTAAATAAACATAAATAAAAAATAAATGTAATTGTGCATTAAAATGGGCAGAAGTGTGTTTCTGTGTACATATTTGCATAAAACGCCCAAATAAGACTGTATGTAATGTCCTGTCTTATGTTTATTCCCTGTTTAGTAGTTATTCATTACTTTTGACTTTGACTTTGAAAATGAGTGAACAGAAAGTGTTTTGTTATTATCAGAACTTGTACTGTTGTGTGTACAGTTTTGTTTCAAGGAGAGAGAAATCATCCTTTACATTTTTGCCACATTTTTGTCTTATCTGGACATCAAAAGAAGCAGATAAAAGATGAAGGTGCAGACTCACGTCTGTCAATACGGAATGCGAGTGGAATGTAAATGTACTTCTGTACATAACTAAGCAATTTATCATGTAATTGTGTAGGTAAATTTGAGTAGTATATCAAAGACCAGTAAATATTGACTTCTAAGTGTTTTATCTAGATAATTATCAAATTCGGTAGTCAATTAATAAATCAAAACTAGACTCAAACTAACCAAGTAAAAATGGTCCAAAAAGCGGCAGATACAGAATTAAAGAGACTGAATCGACAGTCAGCACCAGGAGAAAACAGACATGTCACATGAAAATGGTTTTAGGTTGTGTTTTAAACCAGTGTAGGGAACTTCACCATTTGTGAAAAAAGAGGTTTACATTGGAGAAAAAACACAGCCTGCCCTTCAACCAACACACAACCCAACCCATGACAACAAAGGTCTTTTGAAAAACAGAAAGTCCCGCTGCTTCTCATGCATCCCCTACAGTAATGCACAGTGCACTGCATTCCCTTCGCATGCAAAGCTGACCATATGGCTCCAATTGCATAGCTGTCTGGGAGACAGACATATGGAGCTGTGAGACGTTCCTCAATGGTCAGCCATTTGGGCTCAGTCAGCAGTCGGTGAGCTCCAAACGAATAGCATTCACAGGTATATACCGTAATGAAACAGCTGGAAAATGCAGTGTGCATTGGAATACAGAGGCTGGCAGAGGCCAAAGAGGGGTAAGAGCTGTCATACATAGTACAATAGTGCAGAGTAAAGAGACAGGAAAGATATATTAGGCCTGGTGGAAGTACCTTGGCTGCCCTGATTGCATACTGCAGTATAGTTTTGGGTAGCTTAATGACAGACTTTGGTAAAGCCAGCAAAGCAGAGGCAAACTTTCGGATAGCTCTCTACAAGGGAGGACAAAGTAGGGCCTGGGTTAGTAAGAACACGGTGAGTAGTCTTTACTACGGCGACTCCACGCTTCCACGCGGGAAGTTAGCAATTAGTGGTCTGACAAATAAAGAAACATTGTTAAGTGCAGAGAGAACAAAACGAATGTGAGAACACAGTGCTGCAGAGCCATGAAGATTTATAGATTTTACATTGTCAGCATGTACAGGCCAAAATCTGTATAGAAGCAAACAAATGTGTCATGTGACTAACTTGAAAGGCAGATTTCTTAGGAGGTTCTTCCTCTTTTTTGTCTTCTTCTTCCTCCTCCTCCTCACTGTCCGTCTCAAACAAGTAATAGTTCCCGCTTCTCACCACTGAAACAACAGACTACAGTTAACATACCAGGAGTTTCACTGACTTACTTTGTTCACACACATACAGAATACCATTGTTTGCATCCTCATGATTCTTTGAGGTTTGCTTTTATTACTTCTGTCCTTTAATACTGTCGGCAGTTCGTGGGAGTGGAGCGAGGTGTGAGCACTCACTAGACGCATGATCAACCCAGGGTCTCCACCACTGCTTTCTTTTGCCTTTTTTTGTCTCTTTGTTCTCCTCTGCTGCAAAAAGAAAACACAATTCAAGTCAGCACACATGATCTCCAAGAACTGTTGAATAGCTTGTCCTTAGCTCTGGTATGCGTGATTTCATATGTTTTTGATTCAGTCGCAACGCATTTAATGCAGCAGTTAAGCTCAGGTACCTGTGGAATTTATGAACCCCTGAGAGTTTTCTGAACTTTCAGAATGCTTTAAAACTGTTATTTCAAAGCTGCATGTTTTATAAAGTAAAGCTTTATAAAAACGTCGGTCTTTATACCGAACAGCCATAACATTAAAACAGGAGAAGAGAATAACATTCATTATCTCATTACAATGGCACTCATCTCAGGGTGGGAGACATTAGGCAGTAGGGATGCGGGTCCTACAGCTTATTAGAAAAATTTGCCTGGGGGGATGGTTCAAAAAGTCAGCATTCTGCATTTATGCAAGTTAGTGCTTTACAGAAATAGAAAATAAAATAAGAATAAATAAAAATTAATGGCAGGGATAAAATAAGTAAAATAATACATAAAAAAACTGAAAGTGCAATAGAAGTGCAAATATTTATAAGGTGGAAGAGAATAGTGCAGTTTTTAGCAGCTTTTTAAAGCTGGCTATTGTTGGTGCAGATCTGATACTAATGGGCAGTTTGTTTCAGCAGCCAGCTGCATAGTGACTAAATGACATTTCACCTTCTTTAGTTTCAGATCTTCTCACCACTAGGTTGATTAACAAATATTTTTCTGAATGAGATGAGCAGGATGGCTCGCATAATGGGTTCACTTATGACAAATGTAAGGATCTGAGGGAATTTCACAAGGACCAAACTGTCACAGCAAGACAACTGGAGCATCTCCAAAACTGCATGTGTCGTGGGATGTTTCCAGTATACCGTGGTTAAGCCTACCAGCCGTGGAAAAGTAACTGGTAATCTGAACACAGAATGAGAACACACCAATTTGAATCTGAACAAACCGTACACACTTTCTGTACAAGGGACTGCATAGCTGCAGGCTGGTCAGAGAGCCCATGCTGATTGTGCCCTGCCACACTGCAAAAATTGTTCAGGAATGGTTTGAGGAACGCAAAAAGGGTTCAAGTAATGAACTTGGCCAGGGATTTTCCTAGATCGTTATCCGATCAATGATCTGTGGGATGTGCTGGGCAAACATGTCCTATTCATGGAGGCCCTTATCGGAGGAACTTACACAACATCAGGCGAATGGTTTTAATGTTATTATTGATGGGTGTATTAACATGTGATTTAAATGTGTCTATGAAGACTGCTGTAGCATGGTTTGTGTAAATAATTCAACATTCTGCGGAAATGGTCACACGTTTGTTCTGCCACACATAACAGCACACCTTCGTCCTCCTCCTCTTCCTCCTTGGTAAGTGAGTGGGCCTCGCCACTTTCCTGAGCCAAGCTCAACATCCTCTCCTTTCCTCTCTTAAACTTCTGTTGCCGGCTCTTAATGCGGTCCATCCTGACAGACAGACAGGGAGAGAGTAAAAGAGAGAATGTGAGAGAGAGAGAGAAAGAGAGAAGGAGAAAGAGAGAGAGAGAGACAGAAATTGGCTAGAGTCTTAGGGTCTTTATTATGTCTTGGTTCGTTGGGTTGAGCTGAATGGGCTCTCCCCTAGGACACTATTACAGTAATAACAGTAGGAGATAATGGGGGAGGGAGGTTGAGAGAACTCATTTTGTGTTGAGGCATGTGTAGAAGTACTTTATCTTTCAACAGGGGGAGAAGAAAAGAGGGCAGAGACAGCGGTGTTGAAAGATAATCTTTGTCTCACACAAACACACCGCAGATGGCCTGTAAACACTCCGGGGGCTGAGTCAGAGTGGCACTTCTAATGCAAGGCCAACAGAACACTACTACAGACACGTTGTTTATCAAAGAGACTGAGATATTACAGAGGCACCAATTAACCCTTAGAAGTTGCCATTATTGTCACTGATCGCAAAAGCATGGTGTAATTTGATGCTAATTATTTTTCACTCGTATCTCATTGAAGCAAGTTGAGAAATTCAGTTGAACATCATACTTTTGTATGTGGATGCACTATATGCCCAAAAGAATCCAGATGTCTCTTAAATTTGTGAATTTAGCACCTGCGAGATGAAACCACTGCCGAGACAAGCTCAACTGCGCACAGATCATTTCCATTATCTCCATAAAATAACACTCCTGAGGGCTCCTGAGTGGTCTAACTGTCTAAGTGTTGACCCTACTGGGTGATGCCACAGCCGTTTATGGTCAGGAGTCCAAGAAAGCACAATTTGGCTTTGCCTCTAGAGTGGGTAAGATGCATATCAGCGATTCTATGAGATTTGCCCGTTGCTGCTCCTCTCTCCAATGACATTGCCTTGGTAAAGATGCAGTGCCTTACTCAAAGGAAACACATGCTAGCCTTCCTCTTCCCAATGTTGGTGATATCATGTGGACTGGGGAGATCCTAGTTAGTAGGTGGCACTGGGCATGACTAAATTGCACAGGAGAGCATGAAGAGCATAAGAGTATAAACGCACTGTCGCTTCAGCAAGTCCATGGATTTCTTCTCCTCTTCAATTCTGGCTTTCACTGCCTTTACGATGGTGGCCTGGAACAACTCAGCTCCTCTGATGGATAGAGTAAGATAAAGAGAGACAGAAAAAGAGAGAGAGAATGAGAACAGCAAAGACCAGACTGACATTTCTGGCCATAATGAAATTATGTTCATAAATTGAGTTGAAAACAAGTTGCCGTCGAATCCAGGAAAACAGTGCAATCTCAGGCCACTGCATGTTTCTATCAGTTTGTGACAAAAGAAATCAGTGATGACTACACTGTAAAACCGGATCCTAATATATCTGTTATATTCTTCCATAAAAACAATGTATTTTACAAGCTTCAAATGCAAGTGTTTAATCTAGAAAAACATCGATGTAAGTCATAGCACTAACATACTGCAGAAATTCTTTACAGAATTTAACATTGATTTCTTAGCTTAAAATTCATTTTTGTCTGAGTTTTGACATTGAAACTGTCACTGTTTGCCACTGATAATTTGTAACTTATCACCATAATTACTGTCAGTTTGCAAAAGTAAATACAGTGTGAAATGTTGGTGTGTTAATTATTTAAATGTATACATTTCATTCATTCAAAACAAAGTTAACAGGTTCAATGCTAATTAGGCCTAACCTGGCATTCTTTAGATTCTCTTTCACAAGTCATTTTAGTCTCTTTTCACAACTGCATGCAAACATAATATGGGCGTGTAAGTGTGTGTACCTGGATGCCAGAACTTGAGATGAGCGAATATCAGCCACCACATGCAGGAAGTAATAGCTCATGAAGACGCGTCTCTGTAGCAGCAGGGAGGCGAAGCAGATGCTGTCCCAGATGATGCCCGCCTCGTCACTGGGCAGCTCACACTGCTTATTGGCCTGCTGCTCCGCTAACCACCCCAAAAAGAGACAGAGATGCTGAAAGACATTTCAGTAAGATTCAGTAAAATAAGAGAAGATTATAAATCCTTATTGTAGGTAACTTACGTCGTGAGTAGCCTTTGATAGTGCATGCCAGGCTGAAGAGCTGAATCAGCCAACAGTGATTGGCCACCAGAGCTTTAATATATCCACAGGCAGCTATCTGAGGACCAAGAGGGAGTGGCACAGGGTCATCAGCTTTACATCTTAAACTGCAGGCTTAACTACCAGTCACCAGTAGTAATTATTTAGTAAATGCAATAGTTTGTTCAATAACTAATATGAGACTAAGATATAATATGAGACTGACTCTAACGGTCTCCAGATACCCAGAACTAAATTAAAACCCACGGGAGATAGAGCTTTCTGTGCCTCTGCCCCTCGCCTATGGAATGCCCTCCCTGACACCTTAAGGGCTTCACAATCCACTGACAGTTTTAAAAGAGGACTAAAAACATTTCTTTGTCGGGTTTAAATCTTTTCCTGTTCTGTTTTTAATTTTTTCTTCTTTTCTAATCTTGTTTTAGCATATTTTGGTCTATGTAACAATTTATTTATTGATCTATTTTCTCTTTTTTCAAACTCTGTAGGTTCTTTGAGATTTGGACAATGTAAAGTGCTGTACAAATAAAATGCATTATTATTATTATTGTTATTATTATTATTAATATTATTATTATCATTATTATTATTATCATCATCATTAAATAATGAGATATGAGTCATTAAGGCTTCATGTTTACAAGCATAAATCTTGTTCACCAAAAACAGACAGGTGAAAATTGATCTCATTATTAACTTTTAATTTTGCTTCATCTCAGTGTCCATTTTTGTCTTTCTTTTTTTGTCTCTAAAAACTTGATGGTTTCTAATCTGTTTTTGAGGTTGGACCAAACAACGTTATTTAAGATATAAGTGCACTCGGTCCTGGACCACAGGACAAGAGGAGCTGCAGTTTAGATGACTAGATTATGTTTTCCCAAAACACAGGGTTAGAATGTGTAATTGCAAAGCAGACCATGGGAACACTTCAGTTTATATGACCCAAATTCAGACTCATAAACATAGATATGACCCTTTTTTCAGTACATAACAAGTTGACCAACATTTAATGCTAACTTACTGACATAAATGACATATAAGATCCCAAGCGTTTCCAGCTGTGGGCACTGTCTGGTTTGCCGTAAAGATAGCGTCCTGCGGCAGCTTATTTGTTTCTGTTTCTACACAACAATGACATGCAGACCATAGACACACCCATTTGTTACAAGGTGCTTTTACTTTTATAAGAATGTCTAATCACTATATTTTTTCTTTTGAACTGAGTAAAATGGACTGTGAGAATAGTGGCATGTGGCTGGTTGCCTTATTTGTCTGCCATCAAAATGTTTTGCCCGACCTTCACAGCGGTTAACCAAATACACCACAGCATTCTGTGAAGTTCTGTGCAACTGAGATGCAATAGAAATAAAAGAGCAAGCTCAATCCACAGCACTGATTCTATCAATCCAGGCTATTTTGTATCGCTTTCTAATTGAAATTACGAGACCCCCGTCCTTCCTGCATGCATCTGGTTTACTCACTGAGAGGATGTTCTTCATAGTGATAACAAACACGTTGTATGCAATGAGGAAATCCCAGTAGTGCAGGATGCTTTTGATTGGCTTGAGCAGCAGCTCTCCACCAAAGAGCAGGAAGTAGAAGCAGGCCACCAGATAGCCCATACAGAACACACTGATTCGTGTGGTTCCCGTGATGAAGATGATGGTGAGGACAAACCAGAATAGATAGCTGAACATGATCACCTTCAGCATATCTAGATAGGACCTAAAGGGAAGGAAAAGAGGAAAGAATAAAACATATTTTTATGTGGTATCTGTTCTTGTTCAGCAATCTTTCCAAAGAAGTGTAAAAATAAATGTATTATAAAGAAATAAATAAGGAGAATGTAGAGAATTTCTTTTTGTGGTGAGCACAAACACATGAATCTTAAGCACACTGACAGATGTACGACCAAGACTGGAGACTAGAGACACTAGACAAACCAATATGATTAATATAATTGGAACCGAGAGCAATACCAAAGCTAAAAAGCTTAAACACATCATTTTGCTGTACAACAGTTTAAACTGGCACAATTAAAGGGGCAGAATCAGCATGTTTCAACACTGATGGATGAACTCGAACAGAATCCAAAGAAAAAATGGTCTTGTTGTTATGGGCCATCACAAAACATGACTTACGAGTGTGGATTTAAAAATTACAATATAATTACATGAGAGGTGAACTCTGACAGTGGTTCCTTTTTCCAGAGTTTACTGGATTACAGGATATTATAAAGATGGTCAGAGACTGGAGAGGTCATAACAGACTGGACAGAGTGATTGTTTGAACATCCCGGAGTTATCTGATACGAGCCAGGAGAAAGGGAGCAAGCAGAGCAGTTTTGCTCTTTCTGCTCTGTGAAGAAACTTCTCAAATTGAACAACAAACATGGTTGAAAATCATGTCTTATTGTTTCAGTGAAGGCACAGTATGTCCTTGTGAATCCCACTGACTCTAACGATAAAAGTTAACTATAAAATATTTCCAGACAAAAACATCACCTGGACAAGACTTTTTTCCAGTGTTTGTAGTGAACATCTTTGATCACACTCAATTTACTAAATCCCACAGTGAGACTGTCCAGATGTACATGTGCTCAAAAGACTTGATACTGTACCAGAGACTACATGATAAGCATTTTACTATTTAATCCCACTGCTCGTCTTAGAAGATGTGTCTGGTCTGGTCACTGAAAAAGTTTACCCTGGAATCAAGTACATGGTCGCTGTCCAAAGAAAATTTTATGTCCATTTTGTCAGTTTGTTTTTACAGAAAATGAACATATTAGAGGTTTGCACTTGGTCAGAATTTCATGTGAAATAGAGCAATAGAAATAATCCAAAATGACTTAAGATAAAATAAAATAAAATGTATAATTTAATCAATATTAAATGTTATATTAATTTGCACTGAGTATAAAGCATCTTTTCTCCAATATTTGGTTGGTTGTAGGTGTACGGCTTTATAGTTGGATGCCTTGCTTGCCTGTCCTGAGAATATTTAGCCTAAACTTCACAAACATGAACCCCTGATTAACTGTCCAACCCTGTTTTTCAGTCATGTCCAATGTAACCATGATTTACTAGAAAATGACTAACATCCTTCAAGAAGGAGGCCTAATTCCACAGCACTGGTTCAATGCATTCATCCGAAACTGAGGGTGCAGCATCTCCTTCCTCAGGGTCTTCCTGTCTGAACCTGATTTACTCACTCAACGGATGAGGAACACACTGTATGCAGTGAGGAAATCCCAGCAGTGAACAAATCTTTGGATTGGCTCAAAGAGTAATCTTCAGGTGAATGAGAGGAGGCGGCAGTAGTGGGTTACCTGCAGTGAATGAAGTCAGGGACGGGGTTATGCTGGCTGAATGTGGCAGCGTCCAAGTCTCTGCAGATTTCCACATTATCACCAGCCAGTAAACGCACCGCAGGGTCATTTTCCTCCTCAAACACACGCCTCTGCAGCGACACACACAGCAGCAACATGAAGTCATCTAGAAGGAGAGAAAAAAGACACAGATGCTCATATTCATATTACATGTAAACATCTATATGTGATGTCTATGTCTATGTCCAAATAAGAAATGTTCGTTTAAAGAATAAGAAACTGCTTTGAGTTTTTTTAAATGCCAAAACTCACAGAGGAGGAAGAGAGGGTTGGGCTTGGTATGGAAGTCGGGCAGATAGAGCCACTTAATCACATTGGAATCCATGCCGGATAAAGGATTTCTCCATGGGTAGTCTAAACCAAAACACAGAAAAGGCTGGATCAGTAGGCTTAAAGTATACCGTGCATGCGGTGCAACTATCTAAAGCTGCACTTTGCACACTCTTATACAAATGTACCTTATTTAGCGCCCCATGGCTGTGTCAGTGTAAATGACCCATCCAGTGTACACTACTTGTAACACTAAATAACTAGTTACAAACTGAAAAACTTATTTTCTGACTGGCCTGAGTAGGTTCAGGGCTTGTGTCAAGTACTTCCCGCACTTTTTAAAATACAGACATTTTAGTTAAACTTTCCAAACTGTTCACTCTCCAGTGCATGTGCAGAAATTATGCCAGGTTTTGAAATCATTTTTGTGATTTCATGAAACCAGTGCATCTGTTTAGCTCTGCCAATTCCCACTGAAGGTATAAAGAGTGTTTGTTGGGCTGCGTTGTGAATGAATAGCCTTGCAGTCCCTGTGGAGCAACATACCAGTTTTACAAGCACACTAACAGTTTTTCATTTTTGTTCTAAGGGATAAAGAGAGGTAAAAAATTTAATAAAAGAAAAATTTAGGCTATTGGCTCTATAAATTCAATAAAATTAAAAACTTTTTTATCTATGCTGAAACACAACTGGTTGCTGTTCAGTGTTGCAAGGTCAGTGTTGGACTCTAACCTGAGCAGGCTGATGGTGGGATGCCAATGCACAGTAGGTACTGGAAGGTAAGCATGCAGGCCAGGAAGCAGCAGTATTTAGGCCAGACTTGGGCGATAGCCTTCCTCCTGCGCTGGTACAGCACTGCGATCAGCCCAAACGCATGCAGCATAGCACAGAAGTCCATCCGCTGGCCAATCACATTCACCGCCAACAGGAAGCAGGTCTACAAGAAGCAGGTTTTAGTTATTTATGTTACTGTATCTTTTTAATGGTCCAGTGAGTCTTGATGCAGGACTATTTCAGAAAAGGGATTTCACAATGTCACCCACTTCACAAATGTCTCCATGTCTCCATATAAAGTGAGCTATGCAGCACTGCTTCTGTAGCAAATCCCTTAAACTTTTTATTCCCTCTCCATGGCATATATACTCTGAAATGTCTTTTATTACTTTCTAACGAATTATTTTTCACTTACAGCTCATTAGAGCACACAAATAATCCAGTACAATCCTGTACAAAAAAGCTAATAGTTCATGTTTGAGTCTTGTTTTGCATTAAGGAACATTTATTATTTAAATTATATTTTTGCCTTTTTGTCATTATCTGATTTCAAAAAAGTATATACACACATGATATGCAGTTATGCTATTGCACATAGATAATTATTTAAAACCGACCATTACAGCTCCAGGCTCGTAATGCTTAATGGAGAAGACATGAAATATGTAACCTCTAGGCCAAACTTGTAGAAGAAGTAGTTGATGAAGTATTTGGCGCAGTTGATGATGCCATCGTCTAGGTGTTGCCGTGTGATGTTGTGGAAAATTGTTCTGCTGACGGGAGCAGGCAGGTTGTTTTTCATGCGATAGAAATCTTGGTGACGGTAGATAGTCACCTCAAATGCCAGCAGGGCCAGCATCAGCAAGTTATTCTGCCGAGATAGAGGGAGAAAGTTAGTTTTTTCACTGAGCGAGAGACATATACTGTATGTTTGACCCCTCACATTTCGACGAGTATTAAACCAAACATATTTTATTAAGCCTTACCCTCAGATTCTCCAGTAAAGGAGAGAACTTTTTCAGGCCAACCCAGTTGGCAGGGTCTATGGGGCTACTGTAGAGGAGAGACTTGGCCATGTCCATCCTTTGAACATCTGTATAGTTATCAGGCTGAGAGAGAAGAAGGAGAAAGAGAAAGAGTGGGAGAGAAAAGACATAGATAATAAAGGAGGTACATCACTGCATTGTGAGAGTACATGTCTAGGAGTGTGTGTGTGTGTGTGTGTGTTTGTGCCTGTGTGTGTGTGTGTGTTTGCATGTGCGTTGAAGATAGCCCCACACTCGGATTCCTTACCTGCCCAACAGAGGGGGAACAGAGGGGGCACTGTCTGTGGGGCGAGTGGTTGGTTTTGGCATAGGGTTGATTGTTGAGCTGGTGGATTGTACTCAAGACTTTACTAAGTTTCAATGTATTTAGGTCAAGCATTTCATGCTTTTTCATCTCTGCTCTTTTAACGTGCTTTGGACCTCAAATATTTGTATTACTTTTATTACCTTTACGACTCCATAAACCGTGAACGCACAAACTGTTTCAGGTTTTATGCTGCTTGTTACTTGGACTTCATGCTACCTTTGCACGGGAAATTACAGACAATCTACTTTTTGGCGACCGACAGCCTGGACACTCAGGTGACACATTTTGGAGGAGTGGAGACAGGAAACTGGATAGGAAACCTGGTCTCAGAATTAAACGCAAATGGGAAAGTAAACACAGATCACTACCTTCTGCCATCGACAGCAATATCCGCTCCCTGAGAAATAAGATTAACTTCAAGTAAATGTTAACATGGAATGCTTCCATTCTGTTGTTCGTGGAAACACAGCTTGATGGTCACACTGACGATCATGCTCTCTTTTTTTGATGGTCATGGCACTCTGTTAAAACTCAATTGATACAAACTGGTAAAGTACACGGAAGCTTGTTTTTATATCAACAAGCACTCCACAGCTGTCATTTGTGAGAGTCTGTGTAAGTCTGACATAGGGCTCCTGTCACTTCATCACCCTGGCTGTGTTTACTGAGAGAATTTCCCCAGCAATTTTATTGTCTTGTTTATATCAAACACAAAGCCAGTGCGAACACTGTGTCTGAACATCATGAACACTAAAACAGACTGGAACTGATTTCACTTATTTTGGGAGGTTTTAAACCACCATGGAAAAGATTTCAGCAATACATCACACGTGCCATACATTTTGACAGAGTTCTTGACAAGTGTTGTGGTTCTGTTCCAGGAGCCTACAAATCTCTGCCCTCCTCCTGGATCTGCTAACCGTAATATCACTCGTCTCGCAACAGAATACAGACCAGTAGTACAGAGGAGAGAGAATGTGGTCAGGTCTAGAAAACAACAGACCATGCAAAACATTGATCAAGTAGGGGCATGTTTTGGATGTACAACCTGATGTGACTGTAATCAAGCATGCTGGCACAGTCTCATTCCTTCTACAATACCATCCCACCAAAACAATCACCATTTCTCCAAACAACAATAGGGAAATTGGGTAACAAAAGAAAAGACTGTTCTTCAATGCATCCATGTTCAGAGAAAAAAGAGCAAGTGAACAGGGAGGTGAAGCAGGCCATCAAAAAAGCAAAAGAAGCTTATGAAGATAAAACTGAACAAAATTTCAAACAGGGGTAACCTCTAAGCGGCCTGGCAGAGCAGCCTTAAGGTCCTGAATGACTTCAGATCTATAGTCCTCACCTCCCTCATCATTAAGGCCTTATCATTAAAAACACATCACCAGTGTCACAAACTAAGCAGAAATATCCTGACGAAGTGCCTCCAGAATACTGTGAACATTGAGAATACGGTGAGTCTTTGACCGCACTGCATGATCAGCAAACACTGAGAAAATCCACTCATTCCTACAGTACCCTACCAATGCCCTTCACCCAGCCTTTGAATGGGTGCCCTCTGCTGAGAGAGAGCTTTGGTGTGGATTTGTGTCCTCACCATAGAGCAGTTTCTGGAGTAGGACTCAGGCTGGACAGAGGTGAGCTGATAGAGCATTTTGCAGACGATGATGACACATGTCCAAACAGTGCAGACGCTGGACGCCATTGGACGGAACTGGCTGAACGGCAGTGCGAAGGCCCAGCTGACCAGGAACACATAGTTAAACAGAGAGACCTACAAAAAGCACAATGCAGTGATTAGTTCATTAACCATTTGCATACAGCATTTCTAACTAAAAAGGGCCTTAGCCTGTAATCTTTTAGCATTGTTAGAATAACACTGGCACATTTAACTTTATATTCAAATATAATAACTTAATCTTCAAGATAATACATACTAAAAGTGGTTTTCACCACAGCCATTTACTCAGGAAAAGATCATGGCATACAAATCCAATGTAAAGGGCCAGTTTCTTGCATTTTATATGGTCCCCGCTTATAATATGCATTGGTTTGACGCAACTATATGACCATTTTCCAAACTGTTTTTGTCACTTATAATGAAACATACTGTTTTAATGACTGGGCCCTCACTGATTCGTTGATGACCTCTAATCTCATTGGTTACCCTCTTTTGTCAAAAAACATCCAAAAATCAGTCCATGCTGTAACACTATGTTATATATAAGAATCAAGGATAGTAATAGAATGAGTGTCCAAATATTTCTGTATATATAGTGTACTTAGTGACAAAAGGATGCCAACAGCTGGGATGTATTGCATGACTCATTATTTGCTGAGCCAACCAATTCAAACTCTGGTCAGGAACCTCTTTTGTCTTTGGCTAGATTAACCCCAGTGAGCTCACCTCCTTGACAGAGACCCAGATGATGTAGGAGGAGACAATCTTGATGACATGGAGCTCCAGGAGCCACCAGATGAGGAGCTGCAGCTGATGGATGTACTGTAGGAACTTCAGAAAGAGGACAGTCAAGCGGTCCACCACCAGATGCCACTTATTCCTCAAATCTGCACAAAGAGGGGTCAGGAACAGTAAAGGACCAATACACTGGAGCCATCTTACTGACACTGGTTTATTTATTCTGAAGCATATCAAGAAATTAGTGGTGCAGAAGACAAGAGAACTTATGACTGACCCAGGATGACTCTTGCATATTTTATACTCTAACTTTAGACCTCTATGAGCCTTTATGTTCTAAGAACAATTTATCTCTCATTTTGTGACGCATGCATTCATCTTAACTCGCTATTTCATAATGTTCATTCTTATTTTATCTGTCTTTATATATACTAAGAAACACATGAGTCACCAGCATGGATGTTCAGAAACAGTAAGATTTTTCAATTAATCAGCCACTCACAGTGCAAAGCACAATAGATGACAACACTTACAAGACTATTTATCAAACATAACTACCCACAAGTAGTGTTACAGTCTTTTTACGATGGCTAAAGGACTACAGCTGGTAAAAAGCAAAACATTTAGTCTGGTTCACTGACAACAAAGAAAAAAATCACTACATTCCTGAAAACATCACGCAGCATTCTCAGGCATAGATTTATCAACCTGACAGATTTCGACACTTAATGTTATGTCTTGATTAATGAAGCAACAAGCTAATTTTATGAAGTGTAAGCAGCGGAGTAACTCAAGTCTGAGGCAGTCACACTGTATGACCTTTAAAAGCAGCTGGTCAGTGTTAAATAAGGCACTACTGAGCTGCTACACCACAAAAAAGACAACCCCATTTTTACATCACTTCACCCAGCTGATCATGTCAATGAAACATTATTATTTTCCCTGATTTAAAAATATGGAAATGAAAGTTGCCAAAGAGATTTATTACATGAAGTAGAGAAGAAATTTTGTTTTTTGCTAAATAATTAAAAAACATATTTCCTTGGTTTTGAGAATCTTAAGATAATTTAACTGAAAGATGCAAATATTACAATACAGTAACCCCCGGCTTTTCACGGGGGTTACGCTCCAAGAGCACCAACGTATAGTGAAAAAACGTGTTGTTGTGATGTGGTTGAAAAAATGCCTAAAATGCCTATTTTTATAGTGAAAACCCTAAATAAGGCCCAAAATATGCTCCCAAAACACTTTAATTGCATTTTAAACTCAGCTTAAAGAAAATGTAAAACTATTTGTACTGTACAGTTTACACTGAACTCCTGCAGTGTTACCGATACCGATATTACCGCTGTATAGACTGAACTGTAATTAATGCATGTGCGTTTTCTTTGGTATGCGCTGTCGTTTTCTTTGGTATGAGTAGGTAAATATAGTAATCCATTCATTTAATTTAGAGTAATAAAAATACAGGGCTTTAAGAAGAACAAAACGAAAAACACAAGAACACTTGAGAGGCTCCAAGGGGGAAATTCTGGACTGCAGCTGCGTCACAGGGCAGCAGCCAATCAGTAGCAAGGAGAAATAAATAACATTCTCGGATTGGCTACTTTCAAACCTCCTGCCTCTGAGTACAGCGGTATTTCACCATCCCAAGATACACTTTCTTTGTGTTCTCTGGACAGTACCAAAACATTTATAGTTATTTTTCATATGGAAATGTAGCTGAATTTATGTTAATATTTGTGTTACAAAATTAGTAAATGATATTTTTCTTAATAATTTAGCACTAAAATGCATTTAAAAATTATATATTGCCACAAAAAAAGCTGTGACGTCCGGGCCTCGTCCTTCACGCCCCCTCGTCTGCCACTATATCTGTAGTATTTTTTATTTATGTGAGTCTGAGGATAAATACTTCCAATAATAAACTACGGAATTTTAGAATATGGAGCTCTTTTATTGCTTAATTCTTAAGGTTTATTCATAAAACTAAACTACAACTAACCCCACTGTGAGGAGGCTGCACACTAGCTTTTACAGAATGGTGCTGTATTATAGCCATAAAGGGGTTATTAAAATAATATTAAAATAACATATTGAAATATACATGCAAATATCTCTTACAAACACTGAAAAAACACTAGTTTTTAGTTACTATTTTTTTCCCAGTCTTCCATTCTGTTTTATTCAATTGCTGTGAAAGTTTACAGAAAACATTATGGGACTATGAAAAGATCAAACGTCTGATCTATTTAAACCTGTTTAGCAACAAAACAGGTCAATTTCATGTGTATATGTGGTAAAAGCTGTGTGTATACAGCTTAGTGACTGGCCAGTATTTTTCTATGCTGTCTTTAACTGTATTTACTCACCAAACATGTCTAGACAATTTTATTTATGGCTGTTGACACCTCTGGACATGTCCTGTACTCTCTGTGCTGTTGTAGTGTAAGGACCTGTATCTAGCTTCTTTAAAAACGGCTGAGCTATGAAACATTTAAGCTATAAAAATTACACTATTACTGTATACTGACTTTATTGCTCAGATCAAGTATTGAAATAAAGTTTCAAAATGGTACCAGATAAACTCATCAATTTTGCTCTTCTTCACATTTTAGTCATTAAGAGAGAGAGAGAGAGAGTGAGAGACAGAGAGAGAGGGAGACGGAGAGAGAGAGAAAGAGAGAGAGTGAGAGACAGAGAGAGTGAGAGACAGAGAGAGAGGGAGACAGAGAGAGAGAGAGAGAGAGAGAGAGACAGAGAGACAGAGAGAGTGAGAGACAGAGAGAGAGGGAGACAGAGAGAGAGAGAGATGTATAAACAAGCTTTACCATCTCCTTGGTCAGGCTCAGGCTCTGCAGCTATGCTGCAGGTAAGGTTCGCTGTCTTGCAGTACAGGTCATCTTCTGCTTCCCTCTTTTTAATATCTTCCTCATCCTCTTCTAGGTCCACCTTCTCCCCCATTTCTTCATCTTTCACAGAGGCATTAAACTCTGGCTTTATCATAGAGATATCTGCCAGACTGCCATCAAGATGCACAAGCCTGACAAAGACAAAAAAATTAAATTATTATTTTTTTTACGGCATGTGGCTGACACCCTTACCCAGAGTGACTTACAATCATTTGTTACAAACTACAGTCCCCCTGGAGCATCTGAGGGTTAAGTGTCTTGCTCAAGGACACAGTGGTAGAAAGTGGGGTTTTGAAGATGCAACGTTGTGGTCATCAGATTCACAGTGTTTTACCCACTACCACGCAATCCATTTGGTTCTTATGAGCTAAATGCTATATATATACTTTTAATTATGAATTTAATGATTTGACTTTCTATAATCCTTACAAAAGCCCAGATATACATAAAAAGTACAATTTTATATTTTTATATATCATCTTTTTTCTTAGTATTATGTGGGTCTAGTGTAATTATTTATTTTTTATTTTTATTCTGTATCTTATTAATTTAATTACTCCTAAAATATATATTACTAACTCAGCTCGTTTTTTATTTTATCCAATTTTCTATTCAATGCATTGTAGCCAATTTAACGTACTGGAATTAATTGGTAAAATCAATCAATCTTTTCACATGACTGAGTAAACACAAACAAAATGACCAAGAATGACATCAAAACTGAGGTTCTAAATGGGTTGAAGGGTTCTGTACCATGAAAGCTCACCTGGAGATGGTGCTTTTCTGCTTGTCTGCCACTGACTTGATGTCAGTTAGTTGTAGGAAGCGCTCGTGGAAGTAGTGCAGATGCAGAATACACACCAGAAGGAAGGAGGCGGGAATGAAGATACGTGTGAACAGAGCTGGAACAGAGAACTTCTCCAAGCCTAGATCTTCCAACCTAGAACCCACACACACACACACACACACACAAACACATACATACATAAATACATACAGGGCTTACTGAGACTATATAAGCTTAAAAACAGGTCCTCATTTTTACTCCTAATGTCTGTAAATTAAGTTTAAAGTTCTGTCAGGTTAAACTCCATAGATGCATTAAACGGATTTGTAGTCATTTGAAATAACATTATGTTGTCAAAACAAATCTAAATAAAGGATTTTTTACTGCATAACTAGAAACCATAATATAGTGGAATAGTACTGAGGGAGCAACACCTTAATGATGCTGATTATTTGCAAACACACACACACACACACACACACACACACACACACACACACACACACACGCACACTCACTTGTCCTTGCTCAGACCGGTCATATTTGACCAGACATGAATGGAGGACTCAAACTGGAAGGTGTATATGAGAATGAGCACCAGCATGGTGTACACCACCACCGACATCCAGAAATACTTCAGCATCCATCGCCAGCGCTCATAGTGCACCTGCAGAAATCCACCATTATGTTAGTAATCAGATAAAACACCTGTATTTCTTTTTGACCATTACTGTTTTTAATTATGGACTTCACATATAGATTACATATGAACAATAATTATGGACTTTACATTGATCATTACACACAAACAAATACTGTATTTAACGTAAAGTGAACATATGTCATATCTGTGTACACCATTCAACCTAAATGTAAAAATCATAAACACACAACTAACAATGTATTGCAGTAGTGTCTCAGTAGTGTTTGTGATTAATGATTAAAGTTTATTGATAAGTGATATCATTTACATTTGTCAATCACTCTTCAAGTACACACCTGATACAGAGCTACACAGAAGAGGAACATCATCATGTAGATGATTTTGTACATGACGATGCGTCCCTCAAAGCTGACGAAGAAGAACATTCCTCCACAGATGTAGATCCAGTACTTATTCAACATGGCCATGACCGTACTGCCTAACACATCCATCATCTCTCTTTGCTCCCCAGCCTCTGTTTCCATGACCTTCTCTGTAATGAACACACACAGACACAGAACATAAATTCACACACCAATGTAAATAGAAACATGTAAGACCGCAGCTTTAAAACAGATGTAGTGTTGGGTGGACGGTCAATAGTCATTATCAGAGTAACAGTGTAAAGCTGGGAATAAACTGAATTGTAAAGAAGCCTGAATAGTGAAAATTAAAACATGCATTTGGCACAAATTGAGCTGCTGTGACTCATGATCATGTTTTCTGTGGGTGGAAAAGGCCTCACCCTGAGAGGAGTCCTCCACCCTGATATCAGACAGCTGCGTCTCATCTCTCTGTCTTTCCCTCCTCTCTGTCAAAGCTTGTCTCAGTAATAGCCAGAAACTCAGGAGACACAGGATCTATATGTGACAACACACACTGACACTGGAACTTGACATGGCAACAATGTCTTGTAAATGGGTAAAAAAAAAAACCTTCAGAAATACACCGATTTAAAATTAATATAATTTGAAGTGTACATTTTGAAGGAGGTTAATCAAGTGATTCTAAAGTCATAGAATTTTAAATTCAAGTGTAGTAAAATTCATTAACATTCATTAATATATATATTGGTTAGGCTCCATAAAGGGATTTCTCCAGGGTTTATAAGGTTTTCCGTTTCCAATTCTGACTTTTTACGCATAGCTCTATATTAATTTAAATATAACCAATTGCGTTTTCATGGACCCCTAGCATCTTCCCAGGAGTCAACAGGGATAACCTTAAACAGCTGCTGTAACCTCTTTTTAATGATACTCACAGTTGGTCGTTGCTGTGGAAGTGTCGACAATTTGTAATATAATTAATTGCGACAACAATATCACCACATCCCCACATCCACACACAGGTTCAGAAATGTGCCCAACCTTAGAGCCCAGTTCCCTGAAGGGCACATCTTTCTTCAGGAAGAGGCCCTGGACGGGTTGCAGTGTTTGGAAGCTCCAGATGTACTGCAGCACGATAAGCAGGTTCCCGTAAAACACCATGAAAGGAGATGTAAGCATGGCATACTTCCTCCTGTCCCGCACCATCCAGAGTGTGCACGACCAGATGAGGAAGACGAAGGTCAGCCAGCTTACATATGTGATGCTCCAGGCCTAGTACGATAAACAGCATGAACTGAGTCACTGAATTAAAATAAAAACCATGCAGTTGCCTCAGATTACGTCAAGTTATGTGCAGTCATATGGTGTGTTTTCTGACACTGTAAGACATGCTGTCATGGATATAAATTGATAAAAATTAAAACAGTAGTACTTGTCATCTTGGAACTTGAATTTTGTGCGCATCCCTGGTCAAATCCCTGGCAGTAACTTGGTTATAAGCAGGTGTTGAGCTCAGTGTAGCTTTACAGGTATAAAGAACAGACATAAACTACTTAAGCACTGATGTATGTCGCTCTGGATAAGAGCATCTGCTAAATGCCATAAACGTAAACGTAAACATAAATGTAAATCACACATTTTGTTGATTTCCCAAGTAAAAGTAAAAGTACACATAATTGTCAGAGACCGTAGACATGGCATTTTAAGTAAATTTTAGTGCAGAATTTAGGTCCTTTGCTGAATTTAACTCACAGGTACATGCTACATGTTTTGTTTTGTCCAGTTGGTTGGTGTGGGAAAATGGGAAACTGGGCCTCTCACTGAAAGACGTGACTGTTCACCAAAACTCACCATCATGGCGATAAGAGCACAGATGTAGCTCTGTTTCATGATAAAGCGAAAGGTCTTGACCACTGCATTCACTCGAACTGTCTTCTCAGATGAGCTTCCTGATGCGGGAAGTTCACTCTGCACTGGGCCGATCTCATACACACTGGCGTCCAATCTCTCTGTAAACAGAATATGTGTTAACACACAAACAAACAAACAAATAAATAAATAAATAGATAAACAAATACATATTACACACATGCATATCCATA
>JBBPCX010000006.1:7608749-7624984 GCA_037974365.1 Hydrocynus forskahlii
CGTGTGTAATGTAGGGGAAAGTGGAGAGACAGAGCTGTACTGTTCTGCAAACGTCTGCTTAGATTATGTGAGTCATCTAATAAATAAGCCCTTGAAAATGAAAGAGGGTTTACATTGCTCATGTAATTCTATAGACTCCAAACGGCCGCTGCGCTTCCAAGAAATGTGGAGATTTCAGAGAAATGCTGTGGTGATATTTAGGGAACAGGAGGAAGGTGTTTATACGAATACTTGGTGTGTTGCTGTCACACAGACTCTGCAGTAACACAGCCACTCAGATGAAGATGTTGTGGTGTGACTACATTCCATCAAAAAATGGTTGGACAGTGCTTAACACATAACTCTTAACACATAACTGGACCTCAGGAAAAGAAATAATACACTGGACAAAAATAGCATTTATGTTTAAATGCTAGATTTCAAATTTTCATTGTTTTTTTTACATTTGCACACAAATGTTTAAGGCCTATATTATACAAACATATTAGTAGTTCTGATTGGAATAGAGGCTGACCTGAGCCAGATTCAGCCTGGGTTGCTTTGTAGTGTGGAGTTGAGTATAGTTCTGCAGAACCTCGCCCATTCTCACACGACAAAGACATCAGATCCACAGGGCCTCCATTGGATTGCACAATTAGTACCTGAAAGAAAATTCAGTATGCATCGATAATTTTTTACCATCTGCATAAGACTTTTGATGCAATATAATACTAACTGCATACGAGGCTATAATACTAACTACATAACCTTTCTACAATTACACAGATTAAAAAATGTATTCTGTGTATGTGTGATCTGATTGGGCCCCGGTGGAAGACTCTCTGGTAGACTACAAGCAGCTCGTAATTATAAGTATAGCTTTACTAGTGTTAATGATTTATTTTTTTGTGTAATACAAGGCACACATGCATGTCACTCTGGATAAGAGCATCTGCTAAATGATGTAAATGTAAATTTAGTTTAGAAGCTAAATTACTACTTTAAAAAACTTTTAACAATAGTAATAGCATAATCTCACAAGATCTTACAAGATACTCATTTTAGACAGCCAGACTAAAAAGCGTCAGAAATAAGAAATATCCATCGTACATTTTTGTCATTTGTGCGATAGTGTGCCATCCTCCATATCTCTCTCTTTTTCTCTGCTGTTTGAGGGAGATCAGTGTTGACTGGAGGCTCCTGCTCCACTCCTTCTTCAGCTTCCCCTTCTTTCTCCTTTACCTGCTGAATAAGTGACATACCAAAGAGAATACATAGACCATCTTAGACGATTGATAATACAGTTTTACAAAGGAGGCTGCAAAGGGTATTTCCAAGCACCAATCTCCAAAAATAAACCAACAAAAGTCAGGAAATATTCACGCAGAACAGAAAACAGCTCTGTTTTGACCAGATACTATAGTATTGTTGTACAAACTGATTGCATGACCAGTAAGAGAGTTATAGCATCCAGAAGGTTTACGTAATGTCTACATTTGCTGTCTATTTATTGTCTGTCTGTTGTCCTCTGTTTGTTGTAACTTGCACTCTGTTGTATGTTGCTATATGTTGCACCGTGGTCCATGGAGAAACGTTGTCTCATCTCACTTTGTACGTGTACACAGATGCTGACGACAATAAAGTAACCTTGAACCTTGAACCTTGAAAGTGTTGGGGTAAATTTAACACATTAGTTACTGCACAGGGGCTTAAAAAAAGAGAAACCAGTCATGGATAAAAGGGATCTGGTTACTGACCGTGTCCTCTGGCTCCTGAAGCCACAGGCGGATGAGTGTGGCGAGGGTGTAGTACAGCACCAGGAGCATGATGGGGTTGACAAAGTGGTACCACTCCAGATGAGGGTTCACTTTAAACATCCAGGTGTGGGAGCAGTTACTCAACACCACCGGGGAGATGCCAAACAGACTGAGAGAGAGATAAACAAACAAAGAAGGTTTATTTGGTTGGTGCTGATTCACTGTTGTTGTTAAGCTCGGTTTCCGACCACAGGGCCTCCCTTGACCTAACAGTTTCACTGACCTATGTAAAAACTCCACCGCTGTCACTGATACACTCGTGCAAGAACCACACATGCTATCATGCCACTACCCTGCCAGTGTTACTGCAGTGACGAGAATGGTCCCATACTCTGAACTAGTAATACGCTGGAAAAGATGATGGTTCACAAATTTTGCAGCAACATTTTTAACGATACACCCACATAGTGGACCCACAGTATAAGGCAAGTGGAGCTCAAGAAGTGTCCTGCTTAAAGGTTCTAACAAAGCTGAAAACATAAGCATAAAATCAGCTGGATGGAACACCCAGTACGCAATTTTACCATGAAAGTCCACTTTACTGCTTTCTAAATATGGCATTCTGCAAACTCCAGCACACTACAGTACAGTATATTCAGCCACTAATCCACACCAGATTTCTCCAGTGTGTCTCTCTGAAAGTCTCCAGAAAGTCTTCATTCCTCTGCTATCGTTCATTTTACCTTTACAGTGGCTCTGGTGTGTCTGAAAAACAAAAACTTCCTATTTTAGAGCAGATAAAAATAAGAAATGAGTGAAAGGCAGAAAACAAATGCAGCCCAAAAGAGCAATACAACCACTCAACCCTCCAATGTTCCTTTAAACATAATTCTTTTTCTTTGTTAACCAGTTTCTGCATAATTCACTGGTTAAGAAATGCATTTAAAAAAGCAAGAGTAGGCTGGTATTGAATGCTTAACTTGCAGAGAAACGCGCAGAGTTTGCAGGCAAAAAGATAACAACAATACAAAAATACAAAAATGACATGATTATGTATAAACAGCCTGATGCCAGAGGCATTTTATGATACATCTCAGACCATTGTCCCATTATATTACTTACATTAAAGTATGTGTCAATTAAGAGAAATATAGAAGACAGGTAGAAATCCCTGGCTCTTATCTAAACCATTGTAAACAAAATCTGAGTCTGATTTCTTCACAATGCACCATGTCACATCAAATCACTCTGAATGACTTACTCAATGGCTGAATTACGCAGAAAATTTAAAAAATCAGTGGAATTCCTATCTTAAATGAGAAGAATTATTTTCACTGTCTAACAATCGGACGTGCATATAAATAAAACTGCTTGGGTGAAACTGCGGGGAGTGTAGAGAGCAAGGCCAACACATGCTCCTCATATGCCAGTGTGTAGCTTTTGTAGTTGAGTTCCTGTGGTTTGCTGTAGGTTCAAAACGAAGAAAAGCTCAGGGTAACAGAACTCTTTTGTTTGTATCATCCCAAGCAAATGTGTACCATCCAGCCTGCAATGCCATAGAAAAATAATTAAATTCTAGATTCATACATGATGAGAACTCTTATTATTCTGTGGTCTGGACAGAGCTATCTGGAATGTGGTCTCGAAAGGGAAAAGTTTCAGATTGAACCATTATGTGGTTCTTCAGTGCTGTTTTAAACCCCTTCGTTGATGTCAGGTAGAAGACTTCCATCAAGCCAATAGGAATGATTATGTCTTTCTTCCACCACTGGATTCTAATATAGTGGTTTCTAAATTAGCATTTTTCTGTCTAGGTATCTGTGATTCGTTTCTCCTTTTAAGGTAAACTGAAACACATCTGTTGTTGGGCTGTAATGTTCCTGCTACAAATAATCATCAAAGCTCTTATTGATGTGTATACATATATAAAATTGTCAAAAAAGCTCTTTTGTTTTATCCTTATAGACATAGCCTCCCAAAGTCAGTACTATCACTATTAGTGGTGGGCGCAAGAGGATTTGGACAGATGTCTGGTTTTGACCAAGAGAGAAACCACCGAACTGTTTAAAAATCCCCCAGTTCCATGTGATCATCTAATGGGCTTTCATTAAACATATTTCTTCACTCAGTGCCAGATTTTTGCTTCCTTTGCACATTTTAATTCCTCACTGCTTGTATTTCAAAAAGATAACAAGGTCCCTTTTGTGCGTCTGTGGCCTGTTTCACATTTACTGCACAATTTTGAACTTGAATTTGTTTAAATGCTCATTCTGGAGCTCAGACACATGTGAAATATCTATCTTTTACGTAGGCTTTGAAAGCGTATGAAGTTTCAAACATTGCCCTCAGAGCAAACCGATAATGTTTAACATGTTAAAGTTTCTCTTTTCCTGGAGGTCAAAACGACTGTGTTTATTTGTGCTGTTAAGTCAAGACTTAATTTGTCATATTGTAATCTTGGCCAGCAGCTCCCAAAATAACACTCTGAAAAGACTTCAAACAAAGAGGGGAGATGTGGGAGTGATTCTTTGGTAGCTTTTTAGGACTGCTGGCGTATTGTGTTTGTCAGTTATAGTTTTTTCATGTTGGAGGCTGCATTCGCCGAGCATTTAACAAGAAACAACAGCACAACAGTTACACAATTAGTCCTGGATCCACCGCTAATGGACCTCACAAAAAAACTTGCCCAAGGCACCAATGAATATTATACTGTATAGAGCCTGCCCACTGTCTAGTCTACTAAAGTCAGTCCATGAACACCTCTACTGTAAGAGACTTTGATTAAGGTCTAATTTAGAACAATTCTATCTGCTTTACTCGCAGAGCTTTGAATCTGTTTTGCTCTCTCTCTCTCTCTCTCTCCCTCTCTCCCCTCCATGATTCATGTAGAATTCCCTGAAACCAGCTGTGTAATTTCAGCAGAGGCCAAGAAGCATCCTGCAGTAATGAGAACCACCTGGACCTTTACATGCCGTCGCTCTTTCTCCTGCTCAGAGGGTCTGAGTGGGCTGATGAAGGGGGTGGATGGGTGCTTGGGAACTTGCCTGATGATGTTAGCATTTGCTTTAGAATGCTACACAGCTGAGACTTAAAGATATCTGAACCATCATGTCCTACATTTCAGTGTTTATTAAGGATGAACCTCACCTGTGATGACCCCAGTGCATGAACATATCTGCAATTGTAACTGAACATCACAAGCAAATATAAGGCTTTAAAAATAATAATGAAACTGAGATATTATGCCTTATTTTTTAAGATTGATGTAAATGACAATACAAGAAAATACACCACTGATATAAAGCAGCACTTTTCTATAGCATCCCTGCCTCTAATGTTGCCTGTGGCCATCTCCACAATATGCTCTGACTAAGTGAACTTTTCTCATGTCAGTAAACAGTTGTTGGACTGCAACAGCTGCACCAATAAATGCACCCCATGTTTGTGCACTTATGTGGACTGTGTTTAAAATTGTTTTGGGACTGCAAACACAAGTTAGCATTAATGAGATCCTGCAGATTTTTCATGCCAGCTCTCTTTCTTTCAATGATGCACACAGAGGATAGAGCTGATAGCTCAGTTCTAAAAGATGAAAGGGTTGCAGTAGGAGCACTACAAAGTATTTACAGTAAGATCAAAGTAGAAAATCATAGATTATGGTAGCCTTGGCACTGAATGATCCATTTAGGAGAGTGTGGTGTAAGCATTTCTCAGCCTGGAGACCTCAAGGTACGACAGGGGCTGTTAGACAGAAGAAGCTCAGACATAGCAGGAGCTCTGGTGAGGTCAGGTGCTGATGTTGAATTATTAGTTTTGCATCACACACACACACAATTCCAACTTATACCAGAGCTACTGAAAGGAGATCCATCACATCTGGGTATGGTGACCTTAAGTTCATGTATGGCTGCTCCTGAACATCCATTCTATCAGCAGTGGTTTTATATGGAGAATTTACAAGCTGTGTGTGTGTGTGTGTGTGTGTGTGTGTGTGTGAGAGAGAGCTATATCAGCGATGGGTGCACTTTCTGTGATTATTTTGAGATACAGGTCAGATAGTCATGAAAAACAGACTTGAGTATCATTCCACGTTTAGCCTTTATGACTCACACATGCAAAACTCTGCTCTGATTTTTGTACTCATCAACTCTACTGTGATTTACATAAGACAACACAAACAGCAGACCAAAGAAACGGCTGACGGAAAAACCTGTCAGATTCAAGCATTGTCTCTGAGTCTTTAATCACATACTTCCAAAGAATCTGATTGTTAAGTTATTCTCTAACTGTGTGTCCTGTTGTCTTCCACTTGATGTTAACAACACATTCAGGTCTCAGTTACTTTAGCCAGGCCAAAGATTAAAGAGATGAAATACGACAAGCTGGCCAGCCTCACACAGATGTCAAACACATTGTTGCATTGTTGCCTGGTTGGTTCAGATGCTTTATGCTGCCTTTAATCAAGAAGCGTAGCATGCACTGACAGCAGATCAGTACACAATGCATCATTAAGGAATGAGGTGCAGGCCCTTTAGCTCCTCATCAGACAGCAGTCTCCACCAAACCACATATGCTCTGATTCTAACATGGCATGACTGAGATGCCATTGGGCCAGGCACCACCAAGCCAAGTATGATTCAGTCATCACTGTTAAAAGCCATTCATATTTTAATAATAATTTCTTTTATTATTTCAAGTAACAATTTAGTGTAACACTGTAACCTCACTGGTCACAGTGTGGGGATATAGGCCACATGAGAGTGGCTCATGACATAAATGTTAGTATGTGGCTGAAAAGCCTTTTATGTGCAAAAAGATCATGGTATAAATCTTACCATCAACCTGACTCAAAGCTTGCCAGGCTTGAAATGTTTTATGGGTTTTATTATGCTACTCTGCAAAGTTCTGCTTTCTACAATGAAACGAAAGGTGACACTTTCACTTCAAAACCTAAACCATCTGAAAAGCCTTTGCCAAATATGAGGTTACTAACAACAGAAGGTGAAGCCAATATTACAACCATTTTCAGGCAGGAACTGGGCCGGCATTATGTCGATAACTATAAGGGGCAACTTTACTTTTGGATACCACACAAGCCAGGGCTCGTTTACCTATCAATATTGCAAATGTCAATAGCATGCTAAGAAACAATAAATCATGCAACTCTGACCAGAACACACACTAATCACATCTGTTGAATGCTACAATCCAAGAAAGCGCAAGAAGCCATGAGTGCATGTATAGAGTTGGGGCAGACCTGGCATAACTGTCTCCAGGTGGAACAGATTCTTGGAAGAACTGGAACTGGTAGAGGTAGAGCATGGTGAGGTGTCCTGCGCTGAAGATGGCCATCAGCACACAGAGGCAGCTGAAGAGCAGTGGGTCGAATGAGTGGCAGAAAGACCACCAGGTGCACAGGCCCAGGAAGGTAAAGAAGTACACCGTGGAGGTGAGGGAGGGTAGCATGATGCCTGGAGCAAGACACAGAGCAGAATGAAAAAATACTGTACTGGGTCATTTGAGAATTGTCAGAATATGCTGAAATATCTTGGTGTAACTACCACATACCTGTAAGGCCCAGTAATATAGTTACGACTACTTTCCCTGCAGTCGTAATCAGATTGCCAATTATTTCTTTGAGTTTGGATGCCACTTGTGCTATCTGCCGCAGGATCTTCATCTTGGTGCTCTCCTCCTCTTCATCTTCTTGTAGGGCCTCAAGCTCTTCCTGTTCAACATCCTCTTCCTCATCTGGCAGTTCACAGTCTACATCGCCCTGCTCAGAGTCTTCCTCAAAGAGCAGCTCGGCCCCCAGCTCGACCTTCTCCTCTTTCGCCTCGTCCTCCTCTTCATCTTCCTGCTCCTACAGTGAAGAGACAGATGACAGCTGAGCAACCACAACAGCTGCAAAAATGTAGTTTTTTCCAGTTGAAGGTGCAGATTCAAACATTCAAGCAATATTACATTTATGATCATCAAGAAAAAGCACGAAAGAAAAAAATCAATTTCTGTCACATGATTTTCATTTGTTGACACCGAAACAAAAGGAATAGTGCAGACTCAAACCTGTCTGTAAATAGTGCAGGTATTTAAACACCTCAGTGTCACTGCTGGACTGATCAAATCCACCACTCAAAAGGTCCAGTCAACAGTGTTCTGTGACCAGAAACTGACTGCTGATGAAGAATTAGAGGATGACCAACACAAACTATGCTGTATCAGTTGAGCTAACCTTTATAACCATACATCTCCAAGAAGTTAGATGTGTCTATTAGAATAGACAATAAATGGACATTCCAGAAGCTTTGTACTAACTGTTATTCAATAACTTGATCCAATTACTCAGAGACTCTCACTCTGCTCTCCTAAAGTTACTCACCCAAGGACACATGGCCCTTAAAATCCAGTGCATTATGAACAGTACATACAATACACTAACAGCTAATCAAATAGAGAACTGCAGTGTCATTTTCAAATGTAAACACAGCAACAGTATTTAAGTTAAATGCTTAAATTACAAACAAACTACAGTTAATTTTTAGGAGAATGTCACTATCCTCATAACCATCTGTGACTGAAATAAACCAGGTGATGACATGACCCTAACTGAAATGTCTCAGATCATTTACTGCACTGCTGAACAACAGAGGGTACATTATTTGTATTTTCATTTAAAAAGTGCAATAGAAGCTGACAAGACTCCTCATATGAAGTTATGCCTGGCTAAATACATCCTATGGGACTGGAACAGGATGAACGTCTGTGTGCTTGATTAAATCCTGCCTGTCTGCTAAGATTTAACAGGTTATTTATTACCTATTACATGTTTCTGTGAGAAGACGTAGCAAGAAAGCATGTTTCTATTCTGCACACAAAGTGTTCCTATCAGAATTGGGGTCGATGAGTCACACAATACATTTTTTGAAACCACAATATCATGATCATTCTTTAAAAATGAAAAATCTCTTTACAGAAATGTCAGCGGTAACACTACACACAGGCCAAGGTTGGAAAAGGAGAAGTTGCCAGTACCTGATCAATCTAATCTAAGGTAAATCTAATCTGCCTGAATGGCCTCGGCATTGCCAAAGTGACTTCGCTCCAGTCTTATATAGCACACATGATTTAATCAGCACGGAGAACATAAGTCGGCAAAACTCAATTCTGACTGTCAGGGTCATGTTACAAAAGTAATGACAGACGAAAAAAACACCACTGTTTTACCAAGGACAGGGATGTGAGCTCCTCTCCAGAACTCTAGAGGTTTTCCCTGATGTATTCAGCCTATTTCAACACATACAGAGTTCATACTGAAATATACAGACATCATCAAGGCAAGCATGGTGTGCTCATTTGAGCCTGATCGTGGTCTCAAGACTGAAAAAGGGTCTCAGACTTTCACAACATTATTTTACCTAGATTTTTAAATGTAAAAGAGACCCCAAAGACTTGTCTAGCCTAACGTAAAGATCAAGAAGAAGGGAAAGAGAAATATATCATCTTTAGATTAAAACTATTAAATAAAAATGCAGGTATCCATAATATATAATGAATGTAAAATTTAAAATAATAAATATATGTTTTCTAGAGTTCACCCACTCCTGGTTTTGGTCTTGAAATGGACTTGGCTTGTCCAGTTCTCAGTCTTGACTCAGACTTGTTAAGTCCAGGTTTCTGTTTTCACTCACTCTTGATTTGTCCAGGACTCAGCTTTGGTCTTGACTTATTCATTCCTGTTCTAGTCTTGACTCTGGTTTGTTTTGTCCAGGTCTCAATCATGACTCAGTTTCACCTCTAATAACACTGACTAGTGCTAATAAATGTCACATAACTCTAAACTTTCCTAGACATTGGGAAATAAACCAGTTCTTCAAAGCTAATTATTAACAAAAGATTAGCCACACATGAAGGCTTGTATGAATGGAAGGAATATTTCCTTTAAATGTCATTCTTAGGCAGTTTACATTGAAATGTGTAATAGGTCTGCTAAGAGATCAAAGCCAGGCTTGTTGATCTTTAAATTCTCTTTGGTGTCCTGGCTGAATTTTTACTTAAAGGCCTCTAAATGCTTGGCAGTCTTTTTCATTTGAAATACAGGCTGAATATGCCCAATCTAAAATAATGCTAACACTGCAAAGCTTAATCAGTAGTTCATGTGAAGGAGTCTAAAGATTCAGGGCAAAAGTCTCTAGAGTGTTTGCCTCCTCTATATTTATCATCTCGCCGCAGTGAATGAGAGCTCTGTGCGGCTCCATTAAGAAGTTATCTGGATGGACGAAGTTACACAAACAAACCTCTGTCACGTGACTAGGTGAAAGGAAGAAAAATCCAGCAGTGATTTGTTTAATCTTGGACCACCGAGCAACCTAATTGATTGAATGAGCAGCTTTTGGTGACACTGAGGGTTTGTTAGTGTTTGTGGAACCCACATCTGGCATGCATAGCAGGGTCAGCTGTGGCATTCATCAGAGTGGAGAGAAAGAGACAGCCATGTGGAGCTTTTGGAAAAGAGATTTTGCTGCTTTTAAAGATTTATTCCCATTTGCTATGTAACTTACATGAGCCTATGTTTTGAAAAGGATGGATCTGTCTTCTGAACCCAGTGGTTTAACCTACAGGCCTATGTTTTCAGTTATTACTCTTAAGACACATTATTCAATCAACACCATATATTATTCAGTACTACTATGAAACTAATATGTGGAGGCCACATAGAAGTCTTTGGTTTTTAAAGGTTTAATAATTAAGCATGAAATTGTACTTTTTATTAGTTTTCAATAAAACAAAAATGGTCTTGTAAAAAAAGAAAAAGAAAAGAAAAATATCAATAAAGAATACATCAGAGTTGTCAATGGTGAGGTTTTGATTAAAAACCACTTTATGGGCTACAAATACAGCAAAGCACAGTGTGGCCTAAATTATACGTTTAAGGACAAGCTTCCCTGGAAAAAAATGCCTAATTGCAAATAAATCTAATTAAGTATGAATTATCTGTGCTGTCCGTGGTCCTGAAACCTGTTTAAAAAATCAAAATCATTGATGATGTAAAAAGTGGAAATGAAGACTCTTTTATGTCTCACACAAATGAAAATTCTCGGGAAATGTGCACACATTTTCGCCACTGGGCATATGGTAGAATTCAACTTTGGTTCCATATGTGTCATAAGCTATTAAATTGTTGGAGGGGGGTGAGGGTGTGTAACATTCCACCTCATTACCACCCTTTAACTGCAAAACCTGACAGCCTCCTGAAAAACAAGGGAAAAGGCAAAAACTAAACACAAAATTGCCAGAGAAAGAGAAAAGGTAGTAGACAAAAGTGTTTCAGAATTTTTTTGTGTTTTGCATACAATATACAAGATAAATAAAAACTAGAAGGAGTGAGAGAGGAGAGAGAGATAGAGAGAGATCTATAGAGAAAAGGAGTGAGACAGAGAAAGAGAGAGAGAAAGAGACAGAGAGAGAGAATATAGTGATCTAGAGAGGAAAGGAGGGAGAGAGAGGGGGGAGAGAGAAAGAGAGAGGGAGAGAGAGAGATAAAGAGAGAAAAAGAGGGGTAGAGAGAGAGAGGGAGAGAGAGAGAGAGAGTGAGGGAGAGAGAGATAAAGAGAGAAAAAGAAAGAGCGGTAGAGAGAGAGAGGCGGAGAGAGAGAGGGAGAGAGAGGGGAGAGGGAGAGAGAGAGAGTAAGAAAGAGAGGGAGAGATAGAGAGAGAGGGAGAGAGGGAGTGGGAGAGATAGAGAGAGAGAGAGAGAGACGCAGGGGGGCCCGGTAGCTTTAGCACCATTGCTGCCACCAAAAACACAACATCAGCTAATGTGTTCCAGATGTGGTCTCCTGTCTCCACACACATATGTACACACATGCACATACACAAACACACACACACACACACGTGCAGACTCACACACACACGCGCACAAACACACACACAGACTCATATGAGCACACCTCCACACGAACACACATGGTCCTCCTTCCCCAGCCTTTAAAGTGCTGGAATGCAAACTCATTGTTAATGGTGGTGAAACAGAGGGAGGTTACTAAGTGCGGCTGTACTGCACACATAGCTTAGTGTGGCAATACAAATATTGTACTAAGGTTAATGTTGCGTGCAACAAAAATCCCTCAAGTTTATAAAGGGTCTAGCTCAGTGGCAGGATGACTCGATTATGGACTGAGCCAGTCACTTAGCATTATATTCAGAGTCGTGGTCCTTATTACTACATGTGACGCCTACTGAGGGGATTGTGAAAATACATTTAAAAAAATACAGACCAGCAGCCAAGATTCTTCTGCACATGTCAATATTTTGACATACAATTGAATCACAAAGCAAAAAATCCAAAATATTTTCACTCATGCATGCAATAATTTCATCAGTTAGTCAAATAGTCTGTAGAAATATCTTTCTTTTACAGAAATACCTGGCTGCATTGTCTGATTGTTGGTCATGTTGCCAAGTTAGACATTTGTAAGCAATAAGATTGAATGGGTCTGTTTAGATTACACAGATTACACCAGTCAGAGGCTCATGGAAAACAACATAACTGATGTTATGACGGAACAGAATTAATAATTATATTTAATAGCTTGACATGAATGCATATGCACATGCAGACACGTGCATATGCATACACATTCATATGCATGTGCACTCACTTGCACATGCACAAGCCCATCAGTGTGTGAGTAGATATTTTTTCTGTTATTCAAATTTTGACAACAGGTACTGTGATAAATACAAACACTTTAGTGTGTAGTTTATTCTGCAGCCTCATAACAGATGAGGTCTATCAAAGCCACCTGGACTTCACAGGCTGCCAGTAAATTTATTTTGACTAACCAGTGGGCTACTTATAAAAGTGGACCTTTATTTTAGTCAATTCAAATATTGTTATTACCACTAAATGATTAAGTAGACTGAAATTAAATAACTTCAATTTTGATTTGCAAGAACAAAAATGAAAAAAAAAAAATCCACACAAACATCGCAGACTCTCAAATCTATTAGTGAGTTACATATAATGCTAGAAAAATAAAATACTTTTACTTAAAATTATTATTATTATTATTATTATTATTATTATTATTATTATATTACACAGACACTCGGTAAAAGAAAATTTTATTTATTAGACCAGACCACCTCTTTCCGTTGCTACATAGTACAGTTCTGATGTTCTTGTGTCCACTGTAGGCACTTTTGACTTTAGACAGGGTCAACATGGGCTCTCTGACCGGTCTGTGGCTTAGCAGCCCTATATGCAACAAGCTGTGATAACCCATGCTCTGACAGTGTTCTGTCATAACCAAAGTTTGACTTTTTCAGCAACTTGTGCTCCAGTAGTATTAGTAGTTTATTTCTCCGGGAAGGGGGCCTGACATTTTGGAGATACTCTGGGCTAGTCGTCTAGCCATCACAATTTGGCCCTTGTCAAAGTCACTCACATCCTTCCACTAGCCCATTTAACCTGTTCCCAACACAGCATTGGGTGTTCACCATGAATAATATCCAGGTTATATGTTTGTTATTTTCAAAGACTTACTTGAGTCATTATTGTGACACTCAGAAACAGAAATGCAGTGAGGACCAGCTCCATGACCCAGAGCAGCTATTAGGACAGGGAAAGATGTTGAACTTGTTTATAGATTATAGGCCAGGCTTACTGGATGTGTAATTCCTCTCATTCACAAACAGTCTATCAATCTGCAGGCTCCACCTGTCAGATTCTCCGTGAGCGCGTGCTTCATCCTGACTCCACATACATCAGTCCTCATGTCAAACAAGCCATTTACCTGCATAAATACTGGCCCTGATTGCAAAACAAGACGTGGTGGAAGGGAACCATCAAAAATAAACAAATTCCATGCCAAGTGGAGGGGAAAATTAGGCCAGGGCCTTGCCGCCAGGGCAAACAGAAGCAGAACTGGCAGAGCTCGAGAAACCAAGGCCGAGCAAAAAAAGTAGTGGAGCAGAGGTGGGGCACAAAAACAGGCCATTTTGGAATGATCTTACGAGCCCTTCCCATGGTGAAGTGCTGCATAAGCTGAGTTGGTTGCTCTAGTGAGTGTTAAATAGAGCAGTGAGATTTTGTATTTGTATTGTTTCAGGGCTTTGTGCCTGAGAGGGCATCTGTGCTTCTCAAAACAATACCGCCAACAGTCTACAACTCTTTAAATGCTGTCATAAGGTCTATGCGCCAATAAAAGACAGTTTCTTTCAGTGTGCAGGGAACAGAATAGACCTGTTTCAATAATAAGAGAGGAAAAAAAACATACAACAAAAACAAAACACTGTCCTATAAACATGGGTAAACTTGGGTGCAAGCAGAAGTTTTGTTTTGTCTGGTAAAGTTCACCATTCAGATTTGCCTTAGCCAGCGTGATTTTAAGCTCTCCTGCTTTTTCCTAGCAAAAATGCTTTAGGCCATTATTTTATGTATTGTGTAATAGAAGAGGCAGGAGGAAAAGGGGGTGCAGTTATTATGATAGGAACTGGAGGATCTTAAATTGAATGAGAGGATCAAGTTCAGAGGCTGCACTTAACGGAAATCGATGCTCTTGAAATATTTTTGCTCTTACAGGATCAATTAACTGTTCACACACATCATGTTGGAAGTGAATTTAATCTGTACGGCTGTTGCCAATAAGCAAGAAAGTAATTCTTTCTTGAAAGTTTAGAATGCCAAAGGGATCTCCAGTAAGTTTAAGCTCAAGTCAACACAAGTTCAACACAAGTCGCAGAAACTGCGCACCAGCTGCCTGAAAATAACGTAGAGGAAGGAAAAGAGATAAGAATTAAAGGAGTATAGCCATGTTACCTGCATCTCTTGTTTTCTATCATAGTCCTGAACCACTGGCTTAGAGCAGAGAGCATAACAAATGTATCCAGATCCTTTAATATTTTTACTTAGAAGTGACTCTCTTAACTGAAAGAATCCTTTGGTGGTTCAGATTTCAATTTCTCACTCTAATCAACACTACGAATAAAAAAGTTTGGGAAAAAAATCAAAGGAAATGTGTGTGTGTGAGTGTGTGTGTGTGAGTGTGTGTGTGTGTGTATAAATATACATATATATATATATATATATATATATTAGGGATGCACCGAAAAACTGGCCACTGAAAATTTTCGGCCAATAATGGCAAAAAATGCTTTTTCAGTTTTGGCCGAAAAATTTTTTCAAGCGACCGAAACAGTGATGACGCAATAATGACGCAGATGACGCAACCGCAGCCTGATCACGCCAGATTGGATTAGAGTTAGCATGTCTGCCGTGTGGGCGCATTTCAATATTTCTAAGAAAGACACACGGAAAGCCGTTTTAAAAGCACATCTACGAGGGCTGCGTCCGAAATCACATACTTCCCTACTATATAGTATGCGAAAAACAGTATGTGAGGCCAGTAGTATGTCCGAATTCATAGTATTCGAAAAACAGTAGGCGAGAAGTACCCGGATGACCTACTGCTTCCGGGCCGAATTCTGTAGTAGGCATTCGATGGACACTTCACTATCCCATAAGGCAGCGGGAGAGGCGGAGTCATATTCGAAAAATGACAGAAAACGGAGACGCGGCTCTTTTCAAGTGTAAGTACGTTAAGGAAAATGTTGTTCATTGTGGTTAAATTACACTTGTGAGAAAATGCCCTCTGTAAAGTAAAAAAATAATGCCATTGTATTAAATATAAAATCACGCCATTGTGACGACACATGACACGTGACAACATCAGCACAGCGGATGTAGTACGTCCGAATTCCATTCATACTACCCTCATTCATGCTATGTAGAACGTACTGTTTTAACGGTAGAGCAGTACGTTCAAATTCAAATGTAGTACCTACTTAAGTAGTATGCGATTTCGGACGCAGCCGAAGACTTTCTCAACGTCGGGATTACTTATAAAAGTATAAAATCAAAATATCCCGATCACCATGCAGCGTTTGAAGCACAGAAGAGGCAAGACCCTTCGAGCACATTCATTTGAAGGGCAGCTGGTAGCCTAGTGGTTAAGGCTTTCGCCCTGCGATGAGGAAGTCGTGGGTTTGATTCCCAAGACTGCTAGGCCCCTCTGATGTACCCTGAGCAAAGTACCGTCCCCACACACTGCTCCCCAGGTGCTGTGTTCTTGGCTGCTTCACTTAGTGAATGGGTTTAAATACAGAGGTTGAATTTCGTGCTGTTCACACGGTGTGCTCATATATGACATAAGGGTCACTTTCCGTCTGTGTTTTTGAAAAGGCAAGAAAGTTTCCCAGTTAATATGGGCTTTGTTTTGATACACTATTTTGTTACAGGCCTACAGAGAATGTTGTTATATCTTTCACCAGTTTTTAAAGCACTTGTTCTGAATGCAGTTTGTTCATGCACTTCGCTCCGAATATTAAAATGCACTTGAATTCATTAGTTCTATGAGATAAGATATTTAATTGTATAATATTTGAGCTATCTTGCTTTTAGGCTATTCATGAGTGGGGCCAAGTAAAATATTTTAT
>JBBPCX010000006.1:7643127-7653794 GCA_037974365.1 Hydrocynus forskahlii
TGTGTTTAAAGTACTTGACAGAAGGCTCTTGCAGTGTCAAATTTTCAACATGTAGGTGGTGTTAGGGCAATTAGTAAAGAAACCTTTAAATATCTCTTTAATACTTAATTGATATTAATAATGTAAATATCTCAGTGCTCCGCAGCACAGTGGCAAAGCAGAGGCAAACACACATGCCTTCAGTCATTTGAAGCAGAAAGTTTGCTGTGTGAGGTCCATGTGGTGCAGAAGTATAGTGGTTATGATCTAAAGTGCTCTTTACTGTGCTCTTATTATTGACAGTATTAAATTTCATCAGGTGATTTCAGTTATATGAATTTTTAGCCCCTCAAAATGAGTGATTTTCATAAAATATATGTACTGTATGAGTGGTTTAATGTATTTTAAGACAATTAGCAATTCAGTTAAATAGCATGGCAGCTGAGCTGCCTGCAGGCCTCCTTTTGCCAAACAGGAAAAGGTTGCCGGAATACTTAATGGTGCCTTTGTGTGAGCCGAACTTTTTGTTTAACAGTTTAACCCTGTGTAATGTGCTGATAGCGGGCAGGATTCTGTGCGGTTGGTATATACATATACATATTTATATTTGTTATATATTTCTTTTTGTTATTTGGTATTTTAGACCACATGCATCCTTGCATGGTTTATCTGAATCAGAACCAGAAAACTTTATTGATACTGGGGGAAATTGCTTATGTTTCAACTGCACCGTCACACAAAGAGACAAGGATGTAAAATATAAAGTCTAAAATAAAAGTAAAAAAACTCAGAAATAATAAAATAAAGATAAACCTTTATTAGTCCCACAGTGGGTAATTTGAAAGAAATACGAATACTCTGTATAAAATACACTATGTTAAATGCACCAAACCCTGGGGTCAGTAAGAAAGTTGGGTATAAATATTATAGACGAATAAGTTATTGCTAAGTAATTTACCAGTTAAAAAAATGGTAGTTTCGAGTTGTTCTCAATACAGAGTCTGTTACTGTATGTGATAGAGATCAGTAGTAGCTAAGTAATAGTGACATATGTAGTGACACTGCACATGGTAAGACTATTGCACATAATAATAAGACATTGTACCTAATGATAATAATTTAGCACCCAATAATATCAGTTTATTATCAGAGTGACAAAAGCAGCATGTCCATACACTGGGTTCACACTGGGCGGATGACATTTTGCCATCTACCACAACAGGCACATGTGACACAGCAAAGCAAGCAGCCGGGATTTGTTGACATTGGACGATTGATAGGAGAGCTTTCAACTCTTCAAAGATTCTATTGTATATTGTTCTTAACTATAGTACCGTATATGAAATGCATGTGTATTCTCTGAAGATCACTGATAGTTTACCTTTGCAAGGTCAGACACACATGCAGAGCATATGAAGTTTCTCCCTCCACCTCTGAGTGTCTCTTTTACTTTTCTCTTACAGTTACATAGTGCAGTATCTCAGAGTGGCATTAAAACCATAGGAGGAGCTGAAGCATAACCGCAGGGTGCCTTGATTTTGGATGCATTCCCGCTTCATTAATGCGTGGGTTTCAGTCAAGATTTACTCAAGTACATGGGAAAATATCAGCGCAATGTCCAAACCATGTTTTTCTATTGGTGCTGCATGAGCTTTTCAGTCAGCTTGCCTCGTGTGTCAAAGTTTCGGTTTCAGTAGGAACTCAGCGGGGCTACTGCTCCAATCTAGACCTGTGAGCATATGGCTAATGTCTCTTTCAGTTCAAATGTTGACATCACAGTCAGCCGTCCAGTTTTTACATACTTGAAGTCTGCTTTTGGCGAACTGAGCATACTTTTCATTAGCAGTAAAGCAGGGATAGTGGTGAAAGGACTGGGATTCATTGATGATGATGAAAACCTTCACAGTTTGCATGATATGGTCATTAGTAGTGTTGTAATTGCACCATTACACACTGTTATTGCGATGCACTTTGCAAATTAATAAAATGTACTGGTGAATCAATAATGCAACATACTCTACTAAAATACTCTACTTTGGTTAGATTACATGAATATCACTTATAAAAGTACCAACAGGAATACAAGACACAGTAAAAATGATTGGCTAGATGGCTTGTTTAATATCAATGTTGCAAATTTTAAGGAGAGGTTAAGTATTGCAAAGGTTATGTGCAAACCCAGATTGTACTAACAAGTTGCTCTCTCCAGGAAGAGAGAATTGGAGAATTGGTGTGCTAAGACTTTAGGGCTTTTCAGGGAAAAGAAGTTGGCTGGAGTGAAAATCAGTGAGCTGCAGCTCTGCTATTTTACTGTCTCCATGTATGAAAATGAACTGGACAGAACGGTCTTGTATCCAAAGGGCGCAACTAATTTAATTGGAAATTTCAAGCAATCAGCCATACTCTGGATTCCTGCAAAGAAAGATCCTGTTTGCATCTTTTATTTAGTATTTAACCAAATAATAGAGACTCACATAGTACAAAGGTGAAGAAAATTTTAAAATTGTTCTCAAAATGCATGGCTTATTTAGAAGAGGCATACCAGATAGCGACTTATCATCCCTATGTAACTAAATCTTGTATCTCAATTTTTGTAATTTTCCAATAGGCTCATCAATAAAATATAATGCCTGCAACCATAGTTCTCCAAAAAAGTAGTTTCTCCGGAGAAAGAAAATGTTTTCAGCTTTCATGTTAAAACTGATTTAATTCCGTGTCATATCTACTGGTACATTTGTCATGAAATTCAAATACTGCAAAAGCCAGCTGGAATTTTACAACAGGATTTCTTCTCTCAGATTTACTAAATTGAAATTTTGATGATGTTGGTGGCAGATCAGCTTAGACACCTATTGTGGTGATTATAAAGTTTTTATCTTCTTTTTATACTCATAAAATATTTAGGCCTCTGTATACGATCTGTAAAATATTGAGTAGCAACAGCTTGAGAAGAGATTAAAATATTATGTCTT
Organism: Hydrocynus forskahlii; assembly: GCA_037974365.1. Taxonomy (NCBI): domain Eukaryota; kingdom Metazoa; phylum Chordata; class Actinopteri; order Characiformes; family Alestidae; genus Hydrocynus; species Hydrocynus forskahlii. The sequence continues at coordinate 7,646,079 of JBBPCX010000006.1, forward strand.
TGAACAGCAACGAATGTGACTCAGAAAGTCCAACTACCCGGATCTGTCCACGTCTGGTCAGTCTACATGATATGATTATATATGACAGCAATGACTATGGGATGTGGGAAACAGTCATTTTCTCTTTTCTTTTGTTTTGGTGCCACAATCATTTTGTCAGTATTAAATTAATTACAATAGGCCCCTGTAGTCTCAAGGTTTCCATAAATTTTCACCAAACTAGTTTCCATGCAAATCTGCTACTGTATTGACGTCCAAAATATACACAGAGTCAATGTAACTATTAAACACCAAACCATAACTCTTTCATCTTCAATATGCTTTCTGTTTCTCTCGTTTTTCTTGTCTGCTGCTGTCTGAGAAGTGTTGTTGTCTCAGGTGTGTGTGTGTGTGTGTGTGTGTGAGTGTGTGTGTGTGTGTGTGTGGAGCAGGAGGTCATGCTAGGCTGGAAGTGGGAGGCAGTGGAGAGCAGCTGCAGGATCAGATCAAGGTCTCTGCACTGAATGTAAAGACAATAAAGCGCAGGAAAGCGTAACACACAGGATGAGGTACAGGGGAGGAACTCGAAATAAAGACTGCTCGATCCATGGTGTGATGATTTAATAATAGTGTTCTATGAGAACAATGAAAACAAATTTAGATGGCCGATGAAATTCTAAGGACAATAAAAAGGTTTGTTTTCTGATTTTCTCTAGAAAAACAGGAGTTCAGGAAGTTCGCGAGAAGGAGTTTCCAAGTGTTACAAAATGTAGCCCTCGGCACTCAACTGGGAGACTACAATGTGAGAAATAAATAAACTGGGCGATGCCTTCTAGAGGTAATTACAAGCTTTTGTTGCCCAAACACCAGTTCAGATTTTTTTGTTGCAGTTGTTTTTATAAAAGCAGCCATGGTGGTGATGTCCTAAACCTAGCCCCTCTTTAGAATTGTTGAAACGTCCCACTTCCGTGTCTGCAAGAGCTCAGCAAAAGTGTCACTCAGACCAGACCTTTTCATGGCACCACAGAGAAAAAAGAAAAAAAACCCACAGACGGTTTCAGCACCAAAGCACAGCACTAAACGTCTGCAGATTCTCTGCTACTGTAACTCCATATAAAATATACACTCAAAAAGGCAATTCTGAATTTCCTTCAATCAGGAAAATGACTGTCATTTAGCTACACTATTTTAATTAAATTACTCAGTTATGTGATTAGTTACATAAATAACTATTTTTACATTTTATTTCATAATAAACCAACACTTCTACTTGAAACAACCAATGTGGTTTTGACTAAATCTTAGTTTGTTTCAGAAAAATGATTACAATCGTAACTTTTACAGGCCCAAAGTTAAGTACTCTTAAGAGTTCAAAAACGGCAACTTTGTTTGGTAATATTTGCTGACAATTTTTTTCATGGGTCAAAATTTAAAGGGCATTGTACACTACACTACAAGTCACAACAAAGAAGCGACCACCAGGTGGATAATGCTGACAGAGCAGCATTGGTAAACCAGAATTTTGTACTAATTTTGAAAGTTACCAGACATTTATTTTAGAATTTGTTTATATCATTAAATGATAAAAAAAAAAGTCTTATGGTCCTAGGGATAATAGCAAGTCTTAAATTTGTTTTTAGCTTGGGTAGCATAGTGGGTTATGCCCTTGCCATTCACAAAGGAGACTTCGGCAGGGTTTGAAGTTTAATTTACTCATCCAGGCAAATCCACTACACCACACCAATAAGAGTCCTTGGGCTACATCTCAACTACATCTTTAACACGCCTTAACATGCCATATGTGTTAGCGACTTTGATACTGACACACATTTAAAAATAAAAGTTGATAAATGTAAAAGACAGCTGTAAAGAAAAAAAAAAACTTCAGCTGAAGCTTTTTCATTTGCAGAAAGGATCTTCGCACCTATGCATCTGATCCGACAGTTAACCAGGGTACTGGACAAAGAAAGAAGCTTCCAGTTATCTTGAAATGAGACATGATCATAAAAATGCACTAGCCACACATCTAATGAATAAACCATCATTTTATTAGCCTTTTAGCAGCCTCTATCTGTTGGGATAATTCTAGTGTAGCACTAAGTTTACAGCATTCATGCATTTAAAGGGTTTAACACTTCTTATAGCAGCTCGGGGGAAAAATATGTGCTTAAGTACATTTGACATTACAGCCTCAAACAAAAAATCTGCAATACTGCCCATGTTTTGGTTCAGTCTGTTCTGTTTGTATTTACTTCTACTTAAAATAAGCTGCTTCCTCTAACTGGATGCGTGGTATCCACCTGGAAGTAAAGCCAAACCCTGCTGTGTATCTTAACGTGCCCTCTTGACCAGACCAAAACCCAGCAAACGTTGCAACAAACTGTACATAATCATGTATTTGCTATGCATTTCTGGGGAAGTGTCAAGATCACTACTGGAGTCTCTGTTAATGAAATTCTATCTAAAACCAATCCACCCTCTCAAGATGCACAAATTCAGCATGCCATCATTACCTCGACCTCACGTGGGCAAAGATTTAAATCTGGCCTTTGTAAAAAGGCTTTGTGCAAAAATATGGGCTAGAGTGCAAGGGGTATTTTTAGAGCATGTGGGTTGCGCATCCTGGGGAAGACAATTCTTATCATGAATTATTCCAAGTTATTGACAACGCAAACTCTCTGGAACACGGTCTAACATTTGTTATTACTGGCAGCTACTCAGCATAGCAACAGACGACAGAAATGTCTGCCTTCTGGCATCAGGACAAGGCTGCCGTAGCTCATACTTCAGCCAGAGAGGCGAACAATAGCTTATTAATTCACGCGAGGAGGTCACAGTGGGGTGGGAGTCACAGTGACGTCTTATTGGTGGGCTTTAACAAAAAATGCCTTCACATTCCAAAATCAGCATTCAGATTCATTTGAGATCTCGGGGAAAGACTCTGCTGTAAGAAATGTTAACATCTTTATCTTGAAACCATAAAAATCATGTCCTGTCTTTAAGTCCTGCATTTATAGGTAGACTTTTATAGCAAAGCCTGTAATAACATGCAGTTCAGTTCATTGTGAATGTGATGCATTATGTTTAAACATCCTCATATATCCTGATGCTCCCTGTATAACTGTCATTCTCACTGTATAACTGTCATACACACCCATCAGACCAAGCTAAATCTCAAACAATATAAAACAAAAAATCTCCTTTTAACACTTTTATAGTTATTACTGTTGGCTCTGTTCATTTTCAGTGCTCTTGACAGTCAATACAAGGTTTTTGATTAAAAGTTAACTATAAAAATGACTGCTTTAAATCATATCATTGCAATAATCTATATGAATGAACATTTCAAATTTCAAATCTTGATCTTAAAAAATCTTGATCTTAAACAATCAAGGTCACTTATGGAGCCTCCGATGTAGCCAATAGAGCCGAACCAGTATCTCATAGAGCCGAAACATGGAACAGCTGGGAGGTCCGAAGACTGGTTTGAGATCCACTGCTTTAGGAAACTAAACATGGTTCTTCTGAGGCATCACTTCAGCGAACACGTTTTGGCACCTTTAAGAGCGCGCCTGTCAATAAGCCTCCAAGTACAAGTGTCTGGGTGCAATGGACTGTGAAGGAATTAGCATGCGTTTTCAGGGCCAGAGCTGGGAACGCTTCATGTAGGAGCTTGGCGCTTGCCACAGCAATCCCTGTGTGAGCGTGGGGAGTCATTTTTCACATCCTTTCATCTGTAAGCTTCTCCCAGCTCCTCTCCACAAAAAGAACGCTTGTTTTTCTGCACCCTACCACAGGTGAGCCAACAGGGACACACAGTCCTTTTTTTGACAACTGACTCAAATTTATTCCCCGCCAACAGCTACTGGGAGGTAGATGTCATCTTTGGCCTTAGAGATGAAGTTTAAAGATGTCAGGAGCAGGAACATGAAGCTGCTGAGAAGTAGGGCGCTGTTCAAATAATAGTGTTGAGTTCATAAAAAGTTATTTGTCTTTGCACTACATATACTAGTAAAAAAGCATTATGTGATATTTATGAAATTTTACATTCATAAAAAAAGATTTCTCAAATACAATTTTATTTGTTTACTTATTTGTTAGTCAATTAGTTTATTATGTTAACATCGTGTTGATGTAACTGTAATTGATGCACATTTTTCAGTCAGGTAAATTTAATAGATTACTTTAGTCAGTGTCATGTGCTTGACAGGTTTACGTTAGGAAATTCACCGGACTGGACTAAAATATCAGATTATTGCATATTAGTTTTCATGCATACTAAGTGGTCAAATCAAGTCTCCATGTTTGTTCTGTTAGCTAGAGCACGACCGATATATCAAAAGTCAACACTGACACTGAACAAATCTCCAGCCAGGCCCTACTATTAGCACCATTGACTGAGGACATGGGAAGGCATAGTCAGTCCAGCTGGGTTGTGACTGCAGACTGTCACTCATCCCACTCCTGAGGCCACTGCTGACCAAGATGAAAACAAAGGAAACGGTGCCAGAAAGTTGAACAATTGCACAGGGCTTCTTGTTTATATGTTAGTTTCCAGACTTCTCTGTGATTATTTAAGGGCTGGAGAGAAGAACTGAATATATAAACAGGCAGGCGGAATTGTATAGTCACTGCTGACACCATTATTAAATCTCTCTTTATGTTTTTTTAATAGTTCAGCAGTTAAACCTATACTGTTCTGAGCTGATGCTGAAACCGTTAGAGCTTTGGTTGCTAACTGAAGGTAGACTTGGAAATGATGCAGAGTGTGCAGGAGAGAAATGGATCTATAAAGAGAATAATGCTCTTAGGCATCCACAAATGAGGAATGCTGTACTTCTGCTTAGAAATGCAGAGAGCACAGAAATAATCTATTTTATTCTAGGAGGAGAAATTAGTACAAACTATATGCCCAGGACAGAAACATTGTGGCAGAAATATTGTGGCAAGATGGATGACTGGAATTTTATCCGGTTTTGGAATTTACCCCCACCACCCCCGCACACTGAAGTGTTTTTCTGCTTTAACACACCCAATTCAAATCAGTAAAGACCTCTTAATTAGCTGATTCATTGGATCAGGTGTGCTGAGCTGGGCTATTGGTATAGAGCAAATATCTGGACTGTCTGGGGGTTCCTGAACAATTAGAATGGAAGAATCAGAAAACTTGACTAAGTGGTGAGAACAATTGTAACAAACTACCATAAAAACATTTCCAGGGTTGAAGAAAGTCCACATAAAATGGTTCCCAAGTAGTTTTTCAGGGAAAGGAACATTCTTCTATGGTATTATCTCCCCTTGATGCCACCTTTTTTGGAAAAGTGTTTGCAGCAACACTGAATCACACTCCATCTGTTTGTGTAAATGCTCTCACATGACCTCTTATTGAAGCAGGGACAATGAAGTTCCCTTCAAATAATTTCTCTTAGATACTAGAACAAGCCATGTTGTCAAACATAAGCAATTGGCCACTGTGAAACTTGAAGTTTGTCAGACCAAAATAAAAATATTTGTACACAGATCAGTAACATAACTGAAGTCAATCTTATTTGAACAGTAGGGCAAGCACTGGTTCAGTTCATTGGTTTCTACAGCATGTTCAGCCATGCTAACAAGCCAGTCTCTCCCTACAGCTCACTGCACTGCACCCTCAGCAATGCGGACCAGGCGCTCTACCTCACCCGAGTAGTGACTCCTGGTCCTCGTTTCCAAGTAATCACCTTTCTTTCTGTTCCTTCAGCAGCATTGTTCTTTGCCATTGCCTGCCGTAGTTCCTGCTTGATTTCCCAGTCGTTATTTTCCTAGTTTATACTTTGGCTTTGCTTTTCCTGTCGTTCTCTTACATAATTGTTGCTCTTATGTAGCATTTACCTACAGCCTCCTTTCTGGATTTTGTGTTACATTTACCACCTGGTTTTGTTCTTTATTGGTCTCTCTTTTTACTTAGATATTTGTTTTATCTCTTTAGTTGGGGTTTATGTGGTGTCAGTTTGTTAATAAGCCCCCAAAATTATCTTCCCTTTTCGGTCTTTCGCCATTCATTGACTGCCGGTCAGAACACCAGTTCAGTTTAAATGTATTACTTTGACCTTTAAGGTGAACAGTTTTGTTTCAAGAGATTTTCAATACAGTATGGAAAACCGTAGTGTATTACAAAGCCCATCAAGGCCGAAACAGGAACAATTTATAAAGCGAAACAATGTAATGAAGTCAAACCTGGTTCATGAGATGGTCAAAATTTGATATATATGTCATTCAAATGAAGTATGCATATTAAACACCCACTGCTAGAGAATGATCATCAAACCTGTGAATTTTAGGTGTAATGATAGAGGAAGTGGAATCATAATGTTATAATCTTTATAATCTTATGTTATAATCTTATTATAAAGAGTAAATGTGTTGCTTAGCATCCTTAGCCTACTATACCAGATAAGCTATTTATTTAACATTTGTGTTTTTTTCACAACTGCTTATACGTTAACCTTGAAAAAGATAAATATCTGATTACATGAGAGACTGTGCTATTATTTTCACTTCTGTGATTTTACTGTTTATAATAAATTAATTAGGCAGCTTGCTAACTGCTAGCTTAGCTATTAGGCTAAGCACAGCCTCCATAACATAACACAGTCACCACCCATGTAATCTACACTCTGCTGATTATTTGGAGTAAGTATGCTTACATTTGTGTTTTGGTAAAATAGCCAACTTGCTTTTTGCTTTAAAAGGCATTGTAGAAGCTGTACACATAATTTTAGGCTATAACTAGTTCATATGAACATCTAAATCTAAAAATAATCTGAATCTAATAAACAATCAAAATATAAACTATGAGAACTGCATAAAATATATTTTATTAAAGATGTTCGTATATACATAATTTTCTTTATACATATGTTTCCATCCTTTCAGTGATCTAATTAACTGAGAATAAAAATTTTAACTGATTTTTTTTTTAATAAAGGAAGGTTACAGATGATAAAGTAGGGATGGACAGGTATGCAGCAGAACATCTGTCCTGCATGTGCTCCAGTCACCCTGCTGCGCTGTGCCCTGCTGCCCAGATACCTGAACTCTGACCTCATCAAAGCTGTGCATGTGTGAGTGTGTGTGTGTTTACGCATTCAGCCTGCATCCATCCACTTCCTCACTAATCACCATTAACACTACTGCCCTTTTGGCAAATTCATTACTTTGCTCACCTGCGTCCATCCAGCTTTAATCCCTTTGGGTGTATCTTAACTTTTCAGTCAAACTTTGCTTCACAGGCACAGGTTTATGTGAAAGAACTGCATAATTGCTTAATGCCTGACAGCACAGCTTATTGATGTTCATAAACCTGAGACCTGATGAATACACAAATATAAAGTCTGTCAGTAAAACTCTCTGGGACTCCATTACAGCAAACAGTTTAAATGGTTTCATATGCCAGCTGTTATCTTCGTCGCCATGTGGTTGGTTTCAATTAGAATGTGCTTGACCAGACAGAAAAGTCATTACACTTAGTTCCTCACCATAAACATTTTTCAGTCTGAATAAAATGATTTGATTTTCTGCTACATTCATTCTTTGTAGGCTCCCACCCTTGGCAGTGCATACCTCCACTTCTAAATGAGTAAATTCATCTACACTGAGCAATGAAAAGCATGAGCAAACTTGATTAGATAGTGAAAGCTTTTTTGATCAACGTACAATTAGGTGTGATGGTCTGGTGGTCCCTGAAAGATGCCAGAA
>JBBPCX010000006.1:7653894-7667679 GCA_037974365.1 Hydrocynus forskahlii
TGATTAGATAGTGAAAGCTTTTTTGATCAACGTACAATTAGGTGTGATGGTCTGGTGGTCCCTGAAAGATGCCAGAAGATACTATATAATATGTCTTATTTACTCAAAAAAGTCAATAGCAAAATAATATGCTTGCAGGTCAAGGAATTAATTATAGCCTTTTCCCAAGAAACTTCTCCTTCTCCTTATGTGTATGCACATGTGTTTTTGTGATCGTCATCTGTAAGTCTTAGCTGACAGCTAACTTTATCCCCATTCAAAACAACGTTCAGTGAAGAAGGCCATTAACACACCTTTACAACAGCACAGCAATGCACCGTCTAGACCGGATTTACAATTTTGCAGTGACGTCACTGAAGAACCATTCACCCCACAAACCAAAATAAATATTTGCAAGGGTCTCTGGTGAAAACCTGAACGTTCGATCGAGGGCCCCTGGATGTCATTTGCGTATTTTTTATGACTGCATATAGACACGAGACAGATGACCTTAGGCCCAGATTCAGTATTTGAATACAGTTCTGCTGGGCTTGGGCACTTTTTCTGTTCATTATGCACTGATCCCCATCTTGCGCACAGATGTTGTGGCTTAGAGCTGCCGGGAGAGTGTGGCTAGCGCTGTGCGCCTGTTGCTCTGTTTGGGTCCACGCCCAGCGGTGCTGTGGGGCTCTGCCACTGCAGCCCCCTCGTGTCAGGGGTAACAGGACACAGGCGAGGGGTGTTGACCTCAGGTCACCCACGCCAAGCCCGGCCCAGGTGCCGCTCGGCTCTCTGACTGTTTGTGTTAGTCAGGATTAAAGTTGTGCCTGGAAACCCACCCCGACCACCGTGCTGAGCTCATGTTTAACATTTATTACATTTCTCTTTTTTCTAATCGTCACGGTGGTGCAGTAAACCCGGAGCAGAACTGTTTGAGAAAAGCATGCACTGAAACTCGCAATGGGGAGGTACTTACAGCTGAAGTCAGGCTCAATGTTGTCTCCTGCCAACAGGCTATTGAGGGTGATCTGATAGATGATGTGAAGCAGCAGAAAAGTCAAGCTGGTGAAGCACAGGGATTTCAGCAAGCGGCCTGTGTGGCCTGAGGGAGAAATAATATTCAGTTAAACAATGCCATGCACACCACAACTTAATACTGTACTGTTGATACGCCCCTCGCCCTCTTTTGTCAGTCTCTGATTTTAATTATTTAATTAGGCGTCTGGATGCATTCTATCGATTCTTTTATTAAGATCACTATTTTCCACAAGGACGAGCTACTTTGAAACCTTTTGTTCTGTATTTTCTGCGTCAAATCAATGTGTATGATTACTTCTCAATATCACTGATGTCTTTATATGTGTATGATAATAACAGTAACAAGAATAATAAAAAAAGATTTATTTATATATCACCTTGTTCAGATCCCAAGATCACTTTATAAAAGCTGCAATAAAGCATTATTAGCGCAAGTATTACATTGGAAATAATGCCAAAGCCCACACGTTTCATACTCTGGTGTAATATCAGCACTCATTAGCACTCAAACCCTTCAGACAGCCTATTTAAACTAGACCAACAGATTTCTACACATGTGCTTAAATAGTTTGCAAAATAAAACTTTTAACCTTTTTGCACTAATGTACTCACCTAAATCATGGTCATTTCTCTTTAACCATCTGTACTTTACCTCTTTTAACTAAATTAAGTGCATCTTAAAAATGCACTCAGTGTCTATGCTTGCGTTTATATGTTTTACAATATCAAGCTGCGGAATGGCACTTATCCTTTATAGATCATCCCTTACAGGTTTCTACAATATCTCTAGGTTCTTTGCATAACTCCAGCTCAAACTGTTTACATGTTCTGGATATATGTATGTATGTATTTATTCAGAAAATTCAGTCTTTTGATGGGCAGTGTATCCCTCCATAAACTTCATAACACACCAATGAAAGCTACACAGATTTATAAACCTGGAGGTTCTGGGTCAGGCCAGTGACTGTTTTTAGTCCTGCGTGGGCATTCACACGGTGGGGAAATCCAGCAATCCATTTGTCCGGGTGAAAGTTCACTCAGATGATCCTGTCTGTCTGCTCGATATAGGAAAGAGCTGCCGAAATCCGCCACCATTAGCAGTAATGCGGCCTAGTATTACACACTGCTCTCTCTCGCTTTGGCTAGTGATATACCGCTGGTGTTTTTGGCAGCTTTAGGGCCGTTCATCATGAAAGGGCCACTGGGCACAGTTTGAGTTCAGCGCCTGTGACATTTTACAAAAAAAGTCCAAATGAAACAGTACAGAGAGCAAAGCTGGCACAGAAATCTGACTTCATTTGTCCCCTGATGAAAAAGCGTTCTAGTGATGTGACGAACTAAGTAGTTGGGGGTGGATACTGATGTTAGTCCTGCAGTAAAAGTGTTCTGAAACAGTCAGAAACCTGAGTGCAGCGCGGTTAACCAAGCAGTACATTGGAAGTTTAAAGAGACCATTCCCCATACAGATCATCAGGAGCAAAAAAAGTTATTTATTAGTAATAAAAAGATAATAATAGTAAACCCACAGGAAAAGGAGGATATCCATAACTGACTTCACTTCTGCCAAGTCATGGGTAATTATTCCATGAGAAATCAGCTTGGTTATAACCTGTTTTCTCCAGATTTGGAAAACATATCACCTGTGCAGAAAGAGCAGTGTCGGTAATACTTTGAGGTTTAAAACAAAGACTAAAATATTACTGAAATTCCCAGGTCAGAACATTAGAGGGTCTGAAATTACAGTCTAATGGTGTGCCCAGATAAGCCCATGTGTCTCATTCGATTAAATTCAGACCTCATAAATTACATCATTTACAGTAATATCAAAACATCAAAGGGAATGAGAGTGTGCAATTTTGTGTCTCTACGGACCTCTGATAAACACTATCGGCCCACACATTCAGCCTCTGTTCAGCCTACAATACATAATTCAATTTATAATTACAGTTTTATTCCTACTATGTGTGTGAGGTAAATCCAGGCTAAAGGCTTAGTCTTCAGTGTGACTGATAATGAAAACTGCTGTTGGCAAATATATTTCTATAAAAAACAGAACAAAGGACAAATCTTCACTTCTTTCTCAGAGATGAACAGGGGTTTTAAGATTAAAGGTAAATAGGTTCCAATAAAGGCAAACTTTAACAGTAAAATATTACTCTGGAGTCTTCTAGGACAGCTTCCAATGAATTTTCTGCAGATGTTCAAACCTATGTGGGGTTAGAATTAGGACCAGAGCCAGGTTTAGGAGCACAGAGGGGGTCAGATTTAGTTTTTGGGTAAAGGTTAAGGCTAGGACCAGTGTTAAGGATAAGTTCATGTTTAACAAATAGATGTGATTCTACAGAGCATCTACAACAAAAAAGCACTACCAAACATTGTCACTTTTGTAAGATAATTACGTTTCAGAAACTGTACATTTACAGTGGAAGAATTAAAATATTCTCTAATACTGCATCACCTTTGTAAAATGTTCATACAATGTAAAGGGACATTGGGATTTTTAAATGTTTACATTTTTTGTTCTTTTATTATATAAAACGATCAATACACAGTAATCTTAGGAAATACAAGCCCTTGCCTTTGGAATAGTAAATCATGTAATTGAGTTTACGAGGGTTTAGTATGTCCTGTAACACAGCAAGGGCGACTCATGAGGGTTTATTTACCTGCAATTCTGGACCAAACAGTCCAGCCACTCTTGTCCTTCGAGCAAACACAGACCCCACAAAGTGATGAGTGACAGTGTTGAAGGAAGGAAGTAAAGGGGCACTTTGAGGGGCACTAAAAGAGTGTGGCATTGAATTCACAGATGTGTACAATTTCCACAAGAATTAAACATACAACATCAGTACAATAAATGTCAGTACTGAAGTCCCAGGGTTACTAGTAGAAATGTCTGTGTTGATGTAAAATATAAATGATGTTCCCATTTGAATTGAGTAACTTCGATTCATTACTTTTGGTCTGTGATGTGGTCACTGCATGAAGTGTGAGGTAAAGTGAGGCTTTGCGTTTGAGTGTGGCTGGACGAAGAAGACAGTCAGACCACAAACACGGCACAGACCGGCGCTCTTCTAAACACCACAAGAGCCGCACTTCCATTCCTCAACCACAGGTAATGCCCCGTAGGTCAACAAACTGTCACACACTGCTCCTCCACAATGACTTTAAAGAGCAGGGACTTGGAAATAATCCTGCGACTAAAACCTCCATGGTCGCTGGCCACAGAGTGATGTGTGTAAGTGGAATTAATACAGGACACACTCAAACACTAGATAGATAGACTCACAAAGCAGACTAACACGTTTTGTTCTCTTCTAGTCATAAAACATATTTTCAACAGAAACAGAAAAAACATTTAAGCGATTCCAGCCTGTAGTGTGTAATTAATTTCTAAATATGGTCATTTTCTACAGTGAGTTAGAATGAAATGCCTGACTAAGGAGATCCTGCAGAAACCAGGTCATGCAGTACCAGAGAAAAGTACACATTCAAAAAAGGTGCTACAAGGGGTTCTTTATGTGATGCCAAAAAAGAATCCTAAAGTTTAGTTCACTAAAGAAGCATTTTTGGCTTGTACTTTAATCGTTGTGAGCTGTTAAAAAAAGACAGTTAAATCATTATTCACAATTTTTAATATGGCAATTATATCATATTTATATGGCTATTATTTCATAATTGTCAAAGGCGTAACAGTTATATCAGTTATATTATACTGATTGTATATATTCATTAAACTACCATTCATTTACTTTTTTACACACTTATATAATACTGCTTTTACAAAAATGTGACAGTGTATGTGTAATGCTACTGTAAATATACAGACATATACAGACAAATGTACAGACATAGATTCGATAACAGTAGAAACCAGTGTATATTTCCTGTACACTGATGTATATGTACAATGTCAATAAAACTGAACTGTACTGAATGAACTGAAAGGTTCTTTAGGGAACCCAGAGTAGTTCTGTGGCAGAACTCCAAATAAGACTTTTTGGCTCCACTTGACACTTTATATTTAAGACCATCATGGACGCCTAACATGTAGATGTTTTTGCTTTTCATAAAACCTTCATGACCACTTCTGGTTTAAAACACTCATTATAAAACAGCATGATCACTGTCTTTGCAAAAGAAAAGCAGTAGGTTTTGCAGAACATAAGCTTTGTGTTTAATCAAGGTCCGTGCAACAAGTCTTGATCAATTAAAATAACACATTAAGCTTTGCGTCTCTGGCCAAACATGGATTATAATGATGATTCCTATAGAGCTGCACATCATCCTGCTGATTAAAAGCAAATAATGAGGGTGTTACACAATTCACAACCTTTAACGCACTCAAAGTTCAGCTTTGTGTACTGTTGCCCTTCAAAATGTAAAAGCATTTGAGTGTGTGTCTCTATTAATTCTCTAACACCTACTGGTAATCATATTCTGATCGCTTGAGAAACGCGTAAAGTACGTACGATGCGTTGCCAAACTTAGTCTGCCAAGGTGTTATGCTTATTACAATGGTTTACTGTTGTGAAAATGTTTTACAGGCCCCATCAAGCAACACGATTTTTATTGTTCATTTTTATTATTCGCTTTGGCTTTGACTGTGACTAGAAAGAGTTTTATTCATAACAGCACCTAAAAGGCAAATCAATTGTCTACAATCAGAAGTCGAAATCCAGCACTGCACCCAGAGGCTTAGCCATGGACCGTTCTGTGAATTAGATATATTACTGAGTAACAATTGACAAAAAATGACTAAAAACTACATATTTAGTTGCTGTTGACCAGTAGTAACACCTTAAACATGTTTTATGGCATTGTTTCACAGGTTAAAGTCAAAGACTGACAAAAAAATAAATGAAAAGACTAATAAATAAATTCCTAGTCACTATTATAGTGGCTTATGTGAACATGTGTCAATAATGACTTCAAGCAGGGAGAGTGGGGAACCGTGCAGTAAAGGCATAAGAGATACAGCAGTAAAATGTCTTTAAAAACAGTGAGGATAAACCCAAGGGCTGCTGGAGGCCAATCCTGGCACAGGAAGCTCAAATATGGACCAGATGTGTTTGTCATGTCGGGGAGAATGGACAAAGGAGGTTGTGTTCAATGGCTCACTATTTGGGCAACACTCTCTTATTTCGTTTTGCACTGATGGCCTACTTCATCCATTCGGTGATGACTGAATGGATTTCTGTGTTTAAATCCAGTGTTACCTTGTTTGGACCTGCTTAATATGTCTGCGTGGTTCATAAGGATGTCAGATGGAGTCAGGAGAACACTTGTTCTATGAACCTCCTTGTAGATGTCAAAGCCCAAACAGTGCTGTTCTAAAACCTGGAACTTCGTCATCTTAATCGTATTTAAAGAATGTCCCTTGGTGATTCCAAGGGCTTTGGCTTGCCAAAATCAAAAGTGAGCTGGGTGGGTCGTTTAAAAAGCCCCCTGGTTAGAGACTCTATTGTCACTTGGCTTCTGTTGGAAAATAAAAATCAAGATGTGTTTGGAGGCAATAATAAAAATGACAGGTTTGTTTATATTGTCATTGATCTTGACTGAAAAGCTTTTGCAAAGACACATCACTGATGGTCAGAGGAAGCCCAGCGTCACCCATATGGTAATCCTATCATGGCCTGTGCGAGCTTTTACCGCTACTGGCTTATGTGGAATAACTCATCTGACATTCAATACTGTCCATGCAACTCAGGAGCGAGCCAAACAAAATCAGATGAACTGTAAAATGTTTCTCCACTGGGAGAAGCTCTCGGGCAGCAATTGAAATAATTGATTTGAATCAATTCATTCTTGGACTGAGACCATTTCCAGTAGGGGCCCAACTACAGAATGTCACGATAGCTGCATATGAACACATTCAGCTTTTCAGCCTCAGCACTGATTACAGTAGTGTCAATGGACTACACAGTGTATTCTACTTTCACTCCTTTTTTATAGGTGAAACTTGGAAGGCATTTCACTTCCAAATGCATCAGTGGTGCATAAGGTTAGGCGGTATTCACTTTTTCATTTTGGCCAATTGAAATATTATGAGAATTTATGCTAAGTAAAAGTGTTTGTCACTTTTGCATTATTTCAAAATGTTTAACTGGCTTACATGGTTAGCAAATAGGAACATAAATGAAATGCAATAAATGTCCAACTACCTGTATAACAACAAAGAGAGGGGAGCTTACTAGCGTACTGAAAGTCTTTGGATAAAGACTTTTAGATAAAGTTTAGACAAAGTCCATCAATCGGCGTTGGAGGGAAATGTGACATTAAACCTGTTCTGTGGTTTTTATGTTGATGGCTTGTTCAACTAACTGGACATTAGCTAAGTGAGCAGGCTACAGATACTAGCAGTGCCACACACCATGCAGGTTTGATTCAGACTAACAGGTGCTCTGCTAAAACAAGAGTAGAGGATAAAAACTCAGAGTTTTGGAGTGACAGAAAGAAATGAAATAGGACAAGTTCTGTGGTGTTTGAACTGCAGTGTTTTGGCCAACAATTGCTTACTTAGCAGGTCAAAAGTTACCGCACATCCCAATGCTGACTTGGTTCTGACTAAAAGACGCCCAAATAACACCCGTTTAGAGGATAAAGACTCATATTTGGTCTCTCTTTAATCATCTTTTTTTTTGCTATACCTTACTACCATTATACCACTCAACCCTAACAGTGGACACACTGTATAACGTCTGTGTGGGAGATCTTTCCCTCAGCCCTGCCACATCCCAAAACTGCCATTCCGTAGATTATTAAAGACCCACGGCAGCCAGCAAAAGCATTCCTTAAGATCAGCCCCCAAAACATTAAAGGCCAAGGTGTCTGCCTGAGATACCGAGCGCATTCAGACACAGCCTGCAAGGCATTTCACTATAAACAGTGTGCAATTCAGCTTTTAGAATCCTCACACACTCATTACAAAACCAGTAAAGTGTAACATTTCTCTGATAAAACACCTCTATTTGATTCAAATCTCCAACCTACTGGAAAACAACAAAAACTCAAACTCTACTACTGCTTTTGCAAGTCATTTAGTATTACTGATCTGCGATTACAGCACAACTTACTGCTGTAACAGACTACTAACAGTAAGACAGGACAACTTAAATAAAAAAGTATATAAAGAGAAGTCTTAAAGGTATACAGGATCTAAAACAGAGCAGACTGCAGAGTCTTATTTCTTGGAACAGAGAGGGAGCAGGAGGCAGGCTCATTAATTGAACTACACTAATACATTAACATTTCCTTTTTAAAACACACTAAATGTATTACACTGTCAAGTCTTTAAGGCCACTCAGGCTCTGGTTACGCTTGAACTTATCAGCTTCTCTTTTACAACAATGTAGTACAGTCCCCTCTCCATTAGACCATATTATTTTGGCTGCATACGTGCTAACTTTGCAAATAAAAAAAAGGGGACTAAAGAGGAAAACCCTAAAACACACCGAGAGGTTCGTAGGTTCATCATAATGATGTATGACATAGAATTTTATGTCCAACTTTAAGATGTCCTTTCCATTCCAGCTGTCAACCTGGGAACGTAATTTTGCCTGTATGATTCTGAAATCATATAAAATACAGTGTATGAAGCCAGCAAAGGAGACATAGACTCAAACAGCCCTTAATTAGATTTTATGATGTGACTCACAGCTCAGATATGTGCTCTTCTTAAAGCGTGTGAAAGAGAGAGAAGGAAAGAGAGAGAGAGACTGAGGGGGAGGCACAGAATTGCTAACAAAGACTCAGTGCTTTCCTGAGTCCAAAACCGAATGTCCCAAAAGACAGGGATATTTCACTGCTGTAGGCACAATGGTGGATACTCTGAATTCTTCCAAAAATTCCTCGACTGTTTATTATTTTTTATTGAAGGAATATGTCTTCTTAAAGAATGTCCATTAAAATGTTTTTTACATTCTTGTGAAAAGGGCAACATTAGATTAAATGTTGCTTAACTGGTAGCCATACTCTTAAAAACAAAGGCACCAAAAAAGGCTCTTTGGTGCAACTCCATGGTCAAATCACTTTTCTGAAAAGAACATTTCATTGTTTTGTGCTGGACGGATTGCTTAAGAAATGTAATTTGGTACTAACTGCAAATAATGCAACTAAATGTGCAATAAATAACGATCTTTTACATTTCTTAAAAGTGCAAGGTAATCTGACTGGTTTGTTGAATTTTGTTCTTCCTTGTTAAACAGTTCTTTTCTAAGGTCGAGGAACTTTCATATATGGTTTGAGGAGCCTGTTGTATGGTGTTCTTTAAAAACATTAAGAAATGATTCTCAAAAAGAAAAAGCTCCACTAATGTCATTGGTTGAAGAACCATCTATGAACACATATCTAATGTTCCCTTTCACCTTTTCTTTCAAAAAAGCATTATTTTGTAATAGTGTATAGTGGATAGTGAATATTGTGTAGTTCATGGGCACAATCAATTTATTAAAAATGAGAAATTTCCCCTAGGACCACCCAGCTGAGTCAAGAACCTTTCAGGAGCACTTACTTTCAAGAGTGTAAATGACTAAGCTTCACTGAAATCCTGAAATCAATTTGATTAAAATGAGTGTAAGCTGCATCCCTTGTAAGGCTGATGAATCATCATCTTCCTGAGGAAGTGCTGTAAAGCTGGGCTAGAGAACTGCGAGGGACGGGTCCCTCTCTGACGACCTCTCTATTCTGCTCTGTTTCCTCAGGAAGCCATCTTGTCTCCTGCATTCCCTCAAGTGAACAGATTACGTCTGTTTTCAGGAGAGACTTGCGGACGGCCTTGGAGTTGAGCGCTGCTGTCTTCCTCCCTTCATAATGGGGAAAATCCAACTGGTCACTGAGCTGAATGTTTTCTGGAAGTGGGAGTGTAACATGAGCAATGTCCAACTGACTCTTGCCCTCAAAGCGATACAAGGTCAGAGTCTAAGATAACCTTGTCGATTAAGTCCTAAATACTCCAGATATTCAGACCAGTTCATTTTCAGTCTTCAGTTGCAGCTGCATCTAATCACATCTTTGTCATTTTTATTATTTTAGTAGAGACAGTAAGACCAATTGCTATCAACCTGTTTATGGGAAAAGACCTTCATGGAACCGAAAGTGTTTTTTCTACATTTCTACTTCGCTCCAAAATATCCAGCCTTGGCACCTTTAACTTCCTTGGAGTGTAACTGGTGGACCAGCTGAACTTTATATTCATACTATAAATAACTATAATTTTCACTTCAATTGTACCCAAGCACATATTATCACCCTAGAACAATTTTGCCTCAGGAGATGGTAAAGAGCTTTTGCTTTATAATTAATGGCCAACATCTGGTGTTGGTGACGCAAGGGCCAGCAAAGGTGCACCAACAGAGCTTGACGCACTCCTTTCCTGCTCTACTGGAGGGTCATAACTAAACAAACAACTGCATTAAGAAGCCACTGGGTGAACAAAGCCACAGGCTCTTTGCGTCTATTGCCCGGCATAAATCTAGTGCTTCACACCCTTCAGGCAGAAGGTGCATAGCAGATGACTGTTTAAAGGTCTGTTGCATAAATTTAACGTCTTGGGGGTGTGTGTTGTAAAAAGTGGTCCGCAGTGGAGAAGGAGTGATTGGGCATGGTAAGTATAAGCAAATGTAAAAAACATATTTGCACTACGGATTTACAGCATCGAAAATGATGCTGAAAGAGCCTGAGAAAACAGCCATGTGAGCAGTCTTCTGTCAGCGATTTACGAACAATATCACGTAAAAATTATAATGATTGGGCATGGTAAATATAAGCAACTGTAAAATATATATGTATATACATTTATGAGCAATCTTTTGCTAACAATTTACAGACAATATCATGTAAAAAAGTTAATGATTGAGCATGGCAAATACAAAATAAAGTAAAAATTTGCAAAACTGATTTACAGTCATGGAAGTGATGCTGAAAGTACCTGATAATATCATGTAAAAAGAGCTCATGTAAATAACAGCCTTATATTCAGCATAAGGTTCAAAGATGATGTATTAATGTTCTTCTGCAGTATTCTGGTGGTTTCTTTAGTGTAGTGAGGTGCGAAGAAGTGAACTGCACTGGTGGGAGTGAGAAGCATGGTGGAACAGCAGCTCCCCAGCCCAGTCCAGCCCAGTCCAGCCAACCCAACTGCACAGAGGCAAGCTTCCGATCTTCATCACAGATTATCATCAAAATAGATCAGTATATATTGCAGACCTAACTTTAAAGTGTAAGTGTAAAGTGTGCATTTTGTCATATGTGGACACACCACAGCACACAGTGAGAACAGCACAAAATTCTTCTCTGCATTTGACACAGTCACCAAGTGAAGCAGCAGGCAGCCAGGAACACAGCACCTGGGGAGAAGTGTTTGGGGACGGTCTCTAGTTCAAGGATGCTTCAGAGGTGCCACTAGCAGTCCTGGGATTCAAACCAACAACCTTCTGATTGCAGGGGCAAATCCCTAACCACTAGGTCACCAGCTGCCTAGTATGATAGGCTTGAGCTGAGGTCACCAAGAAGTCTTACACATAAAATGCTTATTAAATAAGTATCAGTTTCATTTACCTGTTAGATACATTAGTCTTGCAAGTTCATTGCAAAGCTAAAGAAACTAACTTCAGACACTAAACATGTCTTGTCTGATTTGATTTTTTTGCCAACCTAACATTGGGGAGCAACAATCGGCTTGATGGATTAGCAGCACCTCTGCAGAAGGTGGTCCCTCAGACTGGAATCTTACGAGCTACATGTTTCTGCAGGTCTTGAAAATGTGTGTCAAAGAGAGCAGCCACCACCTCAGGTGTTTCTTCGCCAGTCCTTCTAATGCCATCAGTCTGTCGGTTAAACAAACCCTAAAGCTTGGCGGGTGCCTGCTAATGAAAAAAAAATGGCTTGCTTTGGCTTGCTTTCATACAGCTTGTCAAAGAAGAATCCAGTTGGTGACACCCTTAACTATAGAGATCTGACAAATCATCCACTGTAAATAGACAATCCCATTATCGCAACACGAAGCACTGCTTTCTCTTTTCTCCATAGTGCTTGATTTAAACACAGAGGCAGAAAAGCGAGTGAGCTGCACTTCCCCAGAACCTCCAAAAGACCAGGTACTGCTGGGACAAAATATCCACCACTGGTTATTTTGTTTATTAAACTAATCATATTCTCTTCTTCTCACATTGCACTGCAACCCTGAGGAAGGAAAACACAACTGTGAACATACACAGTGCATATGCCAGCTGTGTCTGAAAATGAAGGTTTTATTACAGAGATGAGGCTAAAAATAAATCATGTGATAAGCTGAATTGTTGGAAAAGATCAATTATATGATAATATAAAGATAATCTAAAGATCAATTCTGACATATAAATTCAAATACGTATTTTGTATGCATGCTCTATTGTTAAATGTCAAATCAGAGATCAGCCTGGAAGTTATGCAGACTGATCAGTCTGGAAGTGTTTCAGACTGGAAGAGCAACACTACTGTGGTAAAACCTGAGCAGAGACGCTGGCTGAAAGCTGGCGTGCTGTGCTGCAGATAACACATCATTGTTCAGGGCTGAAATATGCCGGTCTTACAGTGGAGGACTGCAAGTATAAAAATTATGAGTTCTTTGGGAAAAATTAATAAATGCTAATTTGACTGGAGCAGGTTTATCCTGAATCCAGCACAGACTGTGTCATTGTGGCCCGAGGTTCATGCGAGGGGCGTGATGAGGCAATAACTGAACTCATGAACTGATGACACATGTGTGGGGGTGTTGGGGGTGAGAAAAGAGCAGAGACACACACCGCATTCCTCTCCTGCACGGGTTCTCCTCCCCCTTACACACACCACTCGCAGCAAGGTTGGTAAGTTTTATGAAGCCCTGCGTGTGAAATGCTCTAATTTTGCGACCCCTTAAGGCAAAAGCATGTCATTTAGTTCTTAATCTTAAGACTTAGTGTTCCATTTCTACAAGTCATTTGTTACAATGAAATTAATCTTCAGGTTATTTCATTATGAGAGTCCAGCCCTAAATCCTGATGGATCCGGCAAGTAAAGTTTTCATTTAAACTAAGGGCACACCAAAGGCAGCCCTCATCTACTATGTGGCCAAGTGATATAAAAACAAGGGGCTGTAAAGAGTAAGTATAAATCTGCAACAGTAAAAGAGTATAAAATAAAATTAGGCACTTGGATTTAATTAAAACAGAAAATAAGGATTTCACCTTACCAATAAACAGTACAATGCATAAACAATCATCCATGCTATTCATACTTTGTAAATAGCACACACTTGCTAGACTAGCACCCTTTCTCAGGAAATTTAATTCATGCACTGAATTATGAGTTTATAATTCAGCTCATGAAATTCCACCTTTCACCTGGAGGGTACAATTTCTCAAAATGTGCTCATTACGTTTAAGGTAAAATAACTGCAGACTTTAACAACACTACATTCAACTCATATACAGTGACTGACTACTTAGGAATTCACTGAAGTAATGACATACTAAATGCTTAACTCCTATATTCAAAAACTGAAATCAGTATTCCTTTGTTGTTGCATTACATGAAGTCTGGAAGACTGTACTAGCAAAGTGGACATTTACTTTTTTTTGACAGTTTGTTTGTAATGCTCTATTTAATGTTTTGTTTCTTTTTTCTTTTTTTGCTCCCAGCTAGGGAAAAATAACCACTTAACCATCTAACAGCACTCTATTAGTTCCACAGTTATCTAATCCAAAGGAGACAAGAGATACATCATTCAGAAATAGAACAGCTGAGAATGTC
>JBBPCX010000006.1:7667779-7693089 GCA_037974365.1 Hydrocynus forskahlii
CTCTATTAGTTCCACAGTTATCTAATCCAAAGGAGACAAGAGATACATCATTCAGAAATAGAACAGCTGAGAATGTCACCTCCTATTTACCCTGATTTTGGCATGTATGAATACTTGCTACCATGTAAAATACACTTGAACAGTTGCATGTATGAATGCTGCAAAGCTCAACAATTACAAGTAAAAGTATCCCCGTAATGTTCTGGGTCTTAAGTGTGAAAGAGGTACAGATCTATATTTAGAAGTCCATTCTGTCTATTTATTAACTGTTATTAAACTAAATGGCTTATTTTCTATTTGTATTGTTCCTGTCCTTTATTGTAGCAACACAGTCAGACAAGTGAGACAACACAGTCAGACAACACAGTCAGACAATTCAGACAAGTGATGCTCACAGAGCTGAAAGGTGGCATACAGTTAGGTTGTGGCGGGCTGGTCTGAATTATGTCTGAACCAACTCCCAGTATGAAAATAAGTCCTACTCTGACTCTGTACAAGGCTATGACAATGGTTATTATAGTTTTTATGATACTGCCATGGACTGGCGCCCCGCCCAGTGTGGGTCCCTGCCTCGCGCCCATCGGCCCGGGGACAGGCTCCGGGTACCTGCGACTCTAGTGAGGATTAAGTGGTTACAGAAAGTGAGTGAGTGAAGTTTTATGATACTGTTTTAGTGATCTGCCAGACTGCATATTTGTTCATTAACTGTAACAGATAGTTGAATATTAAAATCAGAGTACACATCCTTAATCTTTAGAGTGTGTTACACTTGCTGCTTGTTTACTGAATCACACTGCAGCTCAATAGGCTGCATTTCAAGTTTTTAAATTGGCAGGAGGCACCGTAATGGGCCCCAGGCCTGTGGATGCTGGATTCTCACCTTGCATTGTTATCTTTGTCGGCTCTGCAAACAGCGGGATTAGCAGGAGGTAGATGAGGTAGACGAAGGACAGCAGGTTGTACCGGAACAGACATGCTGTGGCAAAAAAAGAAAACAGAGAAAATAAGTGTGGATGTTTCTCTCCTTCCCACAGACAAACAGCTGACATTCAAATGCCTTATTAATGCCTTATTACAAATCAAAACCCTTATTACAGTAGAGCCTCTAATTACAGATGGCAGAAATAGTACCAAACACTCCATGGATTAAAAGACGGAGATCATGCATCGTGTTCAGAATCCCTTCAGGGCAGTTAGCAAAGGTGGGGTAGCCAATAGGTGGCTGCTGCTAGTGGGGTGAGGCACAAGCTTGACATTCAAAACTGTACTGACAGCAGATTTTGCACTGTGGTGCAAACATTGAACTTTCAAGCTTGTGTCAAAACAAGAACAAAAAATAAATCCAAATATTTCAGATCAAAATAATCGCTTCAGAGGCTGTTACATCACACAGATAAGACTATGAGAGAAGTGATGTGAATTTTGAAGTGAATTTTGATTATTTTTGAAGACACACATACACACACGCAGTTTCTTGTGTGAAAAAAAAACAATTAATATTCAAATGCCCCTGAAACATATCGGGACCAGCAGTCTCAGTGTCATACACTAAATTTTTAATGCATTTTAGTGCTTTAATGGAAACTGGAGGCAATGTTAAACAAATTGCTAAAATAATGTATTCATATAAAGTATATGCAGATATTCTGCATGTTGCTAATTCACTACCCTTCTACTTTGTGAATTTAGCTGCCCAATGGTGACACAGATACTGCACACATAGACAAAAATCTCCATAGAAAGACATTGTCAAAAAAATTGCAAATAAACCTAAGGTCACCATGCCCGATGCCAAGTATTAGATAGAGGGGTATAGAGACTAATACTTTTGTGGCTGTATGCAATCAAATCCTCACAGCAATGTTTCACCATCTAATGTGAAGTTGTCTCAGACTAGAAGACCATGTTGTAAAGGTGGGATTAACTCTGTATTAATATCCTTAATTTTAGAAAAGACTCTGGATGAGCAGGTGCTTACACTACAGATATATGGAAATATGTGTAAGCTGTTTAGTTATATGTGTACAGTGATCCGTATTCTTTCACTAATGCAGACCTATCAACCTAACTCCAATAAAAATCATGTAAAATCAAGGACATTTATTAATATTTATCTAATATTTATTTAATAGTTTACTTTGTCCCATGCTGAACCATTTTGTTCAAGCCAGATTGTCATTTGAACGACAACCTCCTGCTTTGCTATATATACAACCCTGAATTCTGATTTTCAGAAACAGAACCAGAATCAGAAAACTTTATGCAAGAAAAGTTCAGTTCAGTTCGGGAGTTTTTTTTCCGTTTGATTTTGCTCAGTATCTGTTTTGGTAGCCAGTTTAAGGATCAGCACACAAAACCAACACACTAATCTAATTTGAGAGGGCCAGTACAATTATTAGGTGCAATCTAAATAAGCAGTGGACCGCAGTATTGGCTGTTACTGTGATGACACTGTGCAACGCCAGTATTTTTGGGAAGCATATCCATGATGTTTACATTCACCGCAATGGGATCGCAGCAATGGTTAAAAAAAAAGGATCTCACAGCTAAACTATAAGACGTGACAGCTATGGCTAAAGCAGCACCCAAATCAATAAGATAATACTGCCATGAGAAGAGTGTCTCTAATGATTCTTAAACCAGACAGTTCTTTTCCGTTTGATTCATTGCTATTGAGTTTCATGGACTGAAAGGTGACATTTAACGGTTGACATTTTTTGATAATCTCAAAAAAACACCTGTATCCTCTTACACTTACAAGACAGTCTATCAAATGAGTTATGACAAGCTGATCAAACATCATAGTCACAGGATGCAGATGACAGAATGAGAGATTTTCCGCTGAAGCCGAAGAAAATCACAGGAAAAGTTTACACAAGTTAGGCAGGACGTTCTCTGTTGGGTTGGAGGAATCACTGACATTTGCTAATGTGTTTGTTTAGGAATACTGAGAGGGTTATAAGAGGCAAAAGCATTTATAATTACAGGTTAAAATTTAGTAGGCTTAATGATACATGTTCCCAGTAGAGTCCCTTTGTTTTTTCATTCCTTACTTGTGCCACTTACTGCATGTTTTCTATCTGTGTTCTATGAGTCCTTGCGTTATACTCTACATGACCCAGAACACTGTGTGAGTGCAGGATCTGCCTCACAGCTCAGAACTTCACTTGTCTAAATGAGGCTTATCACACTTGGCTAAATGAGGCTGAGGCCATATAGTCACTGACGGACTTGCTGCCTGCCTTTCCTGTCAATGGGGCCAAAGGAGCGCCAGAAGCAGTCAGAGCAATGCAGAGAAGATAGGCTGACGGCGGCTGACACTGGATAATTGTTTTTGCCATATTCCCCCCCTCCACTCCTACTGAAGTCTTGTGAGCTGTGCGCCATTGTGTATTTTTTCAAGGACCATTTGTTTTCATCGATTTCCTTGCAAATGTAAGAGTTGTTTTCTCTGACAAATTGGGCAATGCTAATTGTGTGAGGACAGGCGAGGAAAGCAAGGCCTTGGTTTGTCTCATTTGAAGCCACATCCTGGCTTTTCCAAAACTGGAAATTAAACACAGCTTAAACGGTAATGGGCAACCTCCCAGCTGTCCCCTGCGGCCTGCTCCTGACCGCACAAAAAAACGTTTTCTCAAGCGCTGAAAAACAGGGGATCCAACGCTATTCAGCAGCAGACGGATCATTTGGGTCCATGACAAATTATACATTATCAAACATTAAAATCTCTCTTCCACCAGCTTAACTTTGACTAGAACTAAACACAGCACCTCCAGAAAGTTATCCACAGTCAGCAGTTAAATACTACTCAATACAAACTCATCAATAACTCTTGAGGATGAGTGTTGTTTTAGTCTGTTTTGATCTCCTTGTTGAAAGATTCAGAAAGAGATAACTAAAAACTGTTGAGGGGATTCTCTATAGTCATATCCAAACTGACCATTATTGTTTATGTTTATGTCTTTAGTCTTACCACATAGTGCTTGTGAACAGGGATAAATATTTTGTCAGCTTTGGGTTTCAAGACAGTTTCCATATCAATGAACAGTCCTTTATTTTTTCATAGCAGGGTTCTCGAGTGGGATTTTTTTGGATCTCCAAGGGGGAGCTCTTTTCTGCGGTATTAGCGAGATTAGCCTGCCATTAACACTATCCAGATGGTGACCTCATATTGGCAGCAGCACAAGGTGTTGGCCAGGGGCAGTGCTTTCACATCAGCTGTATCTTCAGGAGGGAAGAATGAGCACCACAGACATGACGCCCCCCAAAATAATGCTTGTTTATCTTCTTCACATTATTGCAGACACTGCACTTTCAGACAAAACAGAGCCTTTGCAGATACAAACACTCTCAAAGGGCAGGAACCATCAAGCGTATGTGTTCGGTGCCTTCTTGTAGGGGACAAAATTGGGCCATACTCTTTTGCATGTATATTTAAGTTGCATTGTCTATCTTTTCTCCAAGCTTTTTATTTAATTTTCCATTATAACAAGTTTGGAAAAGGTACAAAAATGTCATTTGTCCCCATGAGAAGTGAATGTAGAGTGCTTTTAAAACTCAGGTAACATACCCAGTTGAATCTTGAGGACCACGTTGCACTTTTAAGGGTTGTAAGCCAGAGTAATGTATTGGTTGGCTAACAGCAATTTATTTGGTAGTTTAATACACTTGTCTACTACACTTGTTTAATACACTTGATATCAGAAGGAAAGCTGGGAATAACATGTATCGTTTCCACTTTTGTGAAGCTCTTTGATCAGAGAAACACTGTTGCTAGAATTAAATGCTGGACATTTAAAAATGTCAGACTCAGTGTAGCAACAGATTATTCCAGCCCAAAGGGCACTGTAGCTCAAAATGTACAAAATGGCTGCAAAGAATGATTTAATTTCTCTGTTTTGTAGTTGTCAGAGTTTGCAGACACTCACCTGCAAATCCTTTAAAACGTCCCTGCAGTGCTTCTTTGGTATTACTTTTATGTTTGTTCTCCTCCAGCATATTTTGTTGTCTTCCTTGTCTTTGGGCACGTCCCAATCCACATACTACAGCACATATTGTAAGTATAAAGATGTGCGATTTGAAACACAGCCTTTATGTCTTATCCCCGTTCCATATTAGTGTCCCATCTTCATTTCTCTGAATTTGAATTAATAGTAAAATATTCCATGTGATTGACATGTGCCATATTCTCAGACACGAACTGCTATGAATTTCAGTTTCAAAATGTGAACGAACTACTTTCAGAATCATTTGAAAGAATCAGAAGCACAAGTCCTGTTGCTAATGGCAGTGGCCATCAATTTTTTCAGCTTTCTGCAGCATATTGTGGATCCGTATAAGCACATGAGCTAATGAATGTGTCTTAAAATATTGTTGCCATTTAAGTATATTGTGCAGAAAAAGAACCACTAGCAGCTGCGAAGTCTTGATGTAGGATCTGAAATTTTATGCCCCCAGCAATTCCACTTCTAAATTTGGGAACAATCACTCCAAAACAGCAATTACTATTCCACACTCTAATTACAAACACCACAAATATGTTTTACTGTATCTGCTTGACACTGTAGGGGCATTTTAGAGGAAGTTTTCAAATACACGAGTGGATACTATAAATCTGTAATTCACTTTTCACTGCAAAGCTCTCTTGTAAAGTTGGGAAAAACCGTTACCTCTAAGCATGTATAGAAATGCATGCTTTGAGGCTGTTTTGACTGAACTCCCATCTTTTGTGTACTTATCACTTGAAAGAAATGCCTTTAATCAAGAGTTCTTGTTTCCACCAAAATTCTGCTCGTCTTATTAGCTTTGCAAACTGTGTATGATTGAGACGGTGGACAGGTAATCTACATCCGTGAGTAAAGAAAACAAAGCATTGCCTAATCTTCAGTAACGGTGAAAAGAAGGAGAGCGAGAGTTTGACAGCACAGCGCTGTTGTTGATCTAACAGTCACTCATTTTATGGCACTCAAGAGGACTGCTACAGTATCAGTTACAGCAGAGAAATGACAGATGAGCCATTCCACGATGAAAAAACAAAGTGCACCTCTATCGTAGCTGTGTCGGTGGGAGGTACGCTTTAACAGCATTCATTTCATTTTTCAGCAGGAACTCTAAGCCTTAGTTGAAAGGTTTGTTTGAATGTAGGTGGTGTGCGATTTTCAGATGGCAATGATAAGAAGGGCCCTTTGTCTGAAGCAGGTCCAGTGTGTGCTACACACCATACACTGCAGTGTGTTCAGGACGTCTGACATAGGTCTGACATTCATAATGGCATGTTATGACTTTGTATAAACGTGCCAGTAGTAATCTTTGCGAAACATGGCAGTGACTAAGATTCATGTGATTTCTCCTCGCCGACATGTGCCTTTGGTTAGCAGTGCCACAAATTCAGATACCGAATGGAGAAATATACATCATAATTCAATAATATCACAGCATTTTAGATGTCAAATATCCCCAAAAAAGTCTGGCATCACAAACACAGTCGAAGCCAGTGAACTCATTTCAGTCTCTTTTGGCTTTTCGGTGGCTGTTTAACATTTCAGACCTCAATGGTTCTCTTCAGTTTGTGTGTGAGTCAGAACAGTTTTGGCGTTCCTCGTCTATGTGGCTCATGTGTGAAGGAGCTCTGGCTTCTAACAGTATCTGAAAAGCTTTCAAAACCTCCTGGCATTGCCGTAGGCCATGGTGCCCTTTTATTTGGCTGAGTCACTAAACCAAGATTACAGCCAAAATGACAAAAAAGGCCCTAAAAAACAGACAAACCACTAACCGATTTAGAGACAACAAGGTTAGACGTGACTCTTTATTTTTTTTTTTACTGCATTAAAAGAAAAAAAGAATGCATGGAGACATAATGGTCATTCCACATCAACTCACATAAGGCCCGACCATCATGCATTTCCATTTCAAATTCAAGCAGTTCAATTTAACTCATGAAAGTGTTCAAAATTTCTGTGCCGTGCTCAAGTTTTAAAGTTATGATTTCTTTTAGTTTACCCCTAAACCTTCTAAAATACTGAGATTAATAGAGTTATAACTCTGAGAGTTATAACTCTAGAATAAAATTCCATTTAAACTGACTGGTTTCATGTTCATGTAAATGTGTAAAACAGGTTCATTTGTCAGACCCAAATCAGCCAGTTGTCTCAAATTCATTTTTGCATACTTTAAGCACTCAATGCTTGCGTTCAGTATAACACTAGTATATATTTATATATACACGCGCACTCACACAGTTATCCTTTCATTAATATTTGCATTAAATATTATAAATGTGCCATGACTCTTTTATATAACATTTTACTTATTATATTAATAATTCTCCAGAAACTCTGTATCCTTCTTTTTGAAAGAAAATGAGTTATTGTGTTTCTCGCTGTTGATGCATATTTCGAACATTCTTGATAAGTTTGACATTATATGTTCTTTTTTTTTTAAACTTTCTTTCAAAACTATGTAATGTCGTGACCCACTTTGCACTTTCAGCTGAGACACTGAATCACCAGCCAAGACTAATTGCTGCATTCTCTTCTGAAAAAGGCAGCAATGTGTTCCAGTGTCAAACACGCTTACCTGAAAGTATAAGCACATTTCAAGCTGGCCTCTAAGACTAAGGTTTTCTATTTGGTTAGCTGTTAGCTCAGATGGCTCCAACATTCCTGATGCAGATGTTTACATCCAAACTAAATAAGTTGGTGTTGACTTTGAAATAATACCAAAGCAGACATAAATGTTTCCAAAACTATTAAAAAATGCCAAAAAATACCAATTTTTATACAAGAGCTTAATATTAATGTCAGGCATAAATGTGTCAGTTCATTGATGCTGGGGAATTTATGGGAGGTTGAGAGGACGAAACCTCAGGCAGGAATAGACTGCATGAAAAGTCCTGCTGGTTCACACACACAGACACACACACACACACACACACACACACACACACTAGTGCCCATACATTCTCCACTCTTTGGCTTTCTTTTAACAAATAACTGGCTGAATTATTTTTTAACACTTCTGTTTGCAACCGAGTCAGGCACGTCTTGCTCAAACCTGAGCTGTTGTGCTGAAAAACACTTGATAAATGAATAAAACAGCAATCTGGGCCACATCCTTAAACTTTTCCTTGCAATCGCATCTATTTCAGCCATTTCACTGTTCTGTTTAAATAGTTTCCACAACTTGAGGTCAGCTACAACAGATGACTCACGCAGTGCAGGGCTGCTACTGTGACAAGGTGTTAACACAATCTTCAAACAAGAAAGGCACGGGCTCTTCACCTCTTCTTATCAAGATTTACAAAATATGCCACAGCTTCTACAGCTGGTTAAGGTTGGTAGTAGATCATTATATTGTATCAGCCTATTGAACAGCACAGAAGTCCATTAAAGTCCAATATAACTGATAAAGACCAGCTTTACCAGTTTTATTGGTGATCAATAGCACAATGATGTTTTGGTTAGCACAAAAAACTCGAATATGCAAGTATTTTGTATTTTCTGTATTGTGTATATTTAATATTTGAATGGCTACTCTTTAGACCTCAAATACTCTATTGGACACTTATATGTTTTAAATAAAATGTTTTATAATAATGTCACAAGGACACAATGTTAAGAAAAACATATAATTCCCCGTATCTAGAAGCTGAACAGTATCTAGAAGCTGATTTCGCAACTCACTTTTTTCTCTGAAAGACTGAAGTGAGTTTAGCAAGTGAACATTTAAACAAAGACAAACAGTCAAATTCAGCTTTTTGGCTGTTCAACACCCAGTTGACTAAAAGCGTTGAGATCATTCACTCGCTTAAATACCGCAAAGCAAAGAGACAGAAATAAAAGAAAAGCAGCAAAGCTAATTGCTAGATTTTTACAAAAGTAAAATAATGAAATAATTTGCAGAGTCACTTGTCTTCTGTGCTGGCAATGGAGTTTGGAGGCTCGGATCTTATTTTCTGTTCCATCTAAAATGGTGCAGAGTGCCTCACCATTTACAGTGTATCATCTCTGCTATACAGGTAAGTGTAAATCAAGTCAGACTGACGTTAACACGCAATATAAAATAATGTTTCTCTTGGCATCTTTGCAAAACATACATTAAACTACCAAATGCTAGAACACTTTGATTAAAACACAAACAAGCGAACATACTAAAACAGGATTTAAAAACTTATAACAATTGTTTTTAAGAGGTGTACTGAGAATGAGCATTCGTATACTCGTTCAGAAACACCGAACAGTATTTGAATCCTAAGAAGTACTTTTCAGGCCAGACTTAGTGGTCACATTATAAGAGGTTTCAGTTTCATAAGGAAAAATGTGGTAGATTATTCAGAGTTTGTCAGAATTACAAGAGTATAAACTTTCTTTGAAATCCTACCTCAGACACTTGAGCTTGATACTGTCTGCTAGTGGCTGTCGCTTCCACATCCAGTTAAATCGGTGGTCGAAAAAGAAAATCTAAACTGGCTGACAATGCAAAAAGTTCGAATTTCATGCTATTTTGAGTATGACTCAGATCTATGCAAAAGGCTCTCTGAGCCGTCTGACTCAGTGTGCGTTTATGAGAAACCATAATGAGAGAGAAACCAGATTGTAATCAGAGAGAAAAAAATAATAGATCCTTTTGTATTCAACAAAACTCCAACTGACATATTGGAACATTTACACACGATTACGCTCCAGGCCTTCAAGAATTGATTAGCCTAAAGACAGACTGAGGGTTAACAGGTACCACTGATACTACCTGAACATGTAATCTTCCCAGCATCAAAGATTTTGTGGTATTATGCTCTGTGATGTGGATTCCTACCTGAACGGAGTGCAAATCCCTCAATGAAACCAAATATCATCACTGTCAAACCTCCTAATTGCTATTTTCAAGCTGCTCTTTACGTTATATGAACATTTTGTGCTAAATGGTTAGAAATTAGTTGAATAGATTCACATTTACCATAGTTAGCCATGTTATACATTGCTAAGTTAAATAACCGAGCATCTCTAGTGACATTTACTGTTCCGTGATATGTATACAGTTAACATGACAGCAGCTAGCAAGGTTGCAATGTTTGTTTTGTCTGCAAATGGAACCAAAGGTCTCACACATCATTCAGTACGGCCCAGGCTCGAGCAGCTCTATATTGTTGACCTTCAGCGTCCGCTTGTCAATTAACACTTCGCACAAACACACAAGGACCACAGCTGCACCATGCAGCCGGCTAGTCTACTCCAGCCAACACCGGTGCGGAGGAGCCCGGGCTGTTTCAGCACACGCCAGCCAAGAAACCCAGCAAAACCCAGCAGCTAACATCTGCCTGTTGTCTGGGTTCATTCACACAGTCATTTCTAGAAATGTTTCAGAAATAAAAATAATCAGGACTCGCTCTGTCTTTCAAGAGAGGAAGCTACATGCATATTAAAAATGCAGAGTCACACATAAAGCGTGGATGTTGTTACATTAATTGTGTGATTCAGACAACACATGACACATATTTGACACTTGCTTTTGTTGTTCAATATACTTCCAATGCATGTATTCACTTCAAATTCACACACGCCTTTTGTAACTCTGTACTTTGCAAAAACAAAGATATGTTAAACAAAAACCTGATCTGATAGGAATAACTGAGAAATGATATTAAGAAAGGTTGCATAAAAGCAATGTTTAAAAAACAAAACTGATAGGAAATGAAACACTATATTAAAAGTAAAGTTTACAAAAAGTTATAAATATGAATGCTGAAAAAAAAAATCTGATACAAATGACACCTGGTGTCATTATAAAAATGTGCTGGGAGATATTAGAGAAGAATTTAATCTCATTAGCCAAGAAATTGAGCAGAAGATTGATGTTTCACAAGACAACTATCCAAAATATGCACACAAAATAACTCAAGATCTCCTGGCTTATGATCTCAGTGAACATTTATGGAGGATTTTGAAATTGTGAGTCTAACCTTGGAGAACAGAGATTTCCCAACAGGAATGTGGCAAAATTGAGCCACAAAGCCGCAGAAAGGTACTTTCATCTTACCATTAACATGTTGAGCCTGCGACTGCCAAGAACAGATTCGCAGCAAAGCACAAATACCGTAGTGTCTGAATACATTTTTCCCAATTAATTCCCTATTTTCACCATATATGTGTTAGCGCTCGGGAATGCATATTTTTGGTCAGTGAATATTTACAAATTGTAAGTGAATATATACAACTGAGGGACAAAAACTAAAAGCGTTGGAACATTTGTTTCCCCTCATCGTAGCCTTAGACTAATATCCATGTCCATAAGATGCAACCAAAGCAGCAATGTATTTTCCAAATAGAGAAAATAAGGTCATAAGTCTGCAACAACTGCACTCTATTTTTTTTCTTCACGAATGTGAGCTCTTAGAGGTGTGATATACAGCTGGCCTGTTTCTGGTAGCCTCTCTTTAATTGCTAGAGTGAGAAAAAAGTGCTGGATTTAGTGTGGCAGGACGAGCGAGCACAAAAGGTGCTTTCAGGTGACTGAGTGTATTTCAGTGGCTGAACTGTCAGATTACTGACAGGAAACGGTTAAGATAAAATGGTATGAATAGTGCTACTATGAGGGCCCAGAAGAAAAAGAAACACCCAGAAGGAACGCACGGGTGATCAAAATGTGTTTCGTTCCAAAATCTCCTCGGAACGATTCTCTTTTAGGCCCTTATTGACATTTCATAGCTATCTAGTGAAGTGAAATATGGTATCATATATTTGATATAGTATCTGACTTAATTAAGCCTTGTAACAGGTGCTGTCCTGGGGTTTCTTTTACAAGCTCTTTGACTATTATTGAGCGGATTATTACCAAAGCTGACAATTTCCTCATATGAAGCACTAGAACACGTGATACACTACACAAAATATACATGGTTTATCCCAGGCCACGGGTTGCAGACCCCTACTTTCTTATAGTCCTTAAACATTTGCAGTTGGTTGTATCTTAAACACTTACTATAAAAAATAATAAGACTTTTACTGCATGAAAGATGGAGTGATGTGTTTGCCATCAGCTTTGAAGTAATGCTTCCCTTTGCATCATTAATCATAGTAGCAGTGACACACTCAGAGTGCTTTATAGACTCCCTGTTCCCTTTCTAGTTTCTCTTAGCCTGGAGGGCCAGGTCTGCTGTCTGCTGTGGCTTAGTGCCCCGCCTGAGCACAAAACATTCAGACACGTATCTAAAGAGAAGATGCATCGTCTGTGACTAAGCTGCTGCTAAATGGGCCACGACTGGAAAAGCAGTCTGTGCCATTATCAGCAAGTTAAGACTCTCAGTCATCTCAGTGATGACTGACAGATCGCAGAAGTTGCACGGCTATTGTCGATTAAATACAAGAAAACCCAGCTTTGGCGAAAGCCTCCAGGATATGAACTGCTTTCGTTTCTGTCATTGTGGAAGATGTATCTTTTATCCTTTCCCAAGAAGTGTTCAAACGGAGTAGGAACTTTTATTTAAGTGTGAGCTAAAAACACTTAACATTTGACCCTGATGATTGGCTCTATATGTTATGAGCATATCTGTGACCCTTTGTGATCCCGCTGTTAATTAACTGGGGGTACAGTTTAATTAATAGCACAATATTCTTAAAGTCCACAGTAAATAAAGCAGGGTGTCAATTGTTAGAATTTGCTTTCTGCTCCAGGTTCAATGAAAGTTGAGAAATTCTAATGAAAATGGTCAGTATGATCAATTTGTGATCTGATCAATCTGCATTTGTAAAAAAAAAAAAGTAACAGATATATTTTTATGATAAAATTTTGCAGTGTTATTTTTTAAAATGTTTTCTTATGTTTCTGTCACTGTTTTAAACAAACAGGGACAACACAAACCTGCTGATATGGAATATAAAGAGACCTTAAATGCACTTAATTACAAAAAATAACAAGATATTTAACCTTTTAATCACTCAGAAATAACACAATATCCTCTGAATAGTATAAAAATGTTAATAATAACCATTCTATGAGTAGGCCTGCATAAACAAGGAGCCTCTATAAAGAAACCTCACTAGACTTTTTATTCTCTGCTTTTGGAGAAGCAGCTCAGTTTTCCCTCACAAAAGGTTCAAACAAAAAGAAGAATACAAAGTATTTCACAAAGATAAAGTTTACTGGCTGCCAAACCAAATCCACAAAAGGCTTCCAGTGTGAAGTCAGGTCAAGCACTCCTGCACTCTCACTTTTGCTTCTGCATTCGGCCTGCCAACCCTGACAGGAGGTCCTTCAGACCTTAACAACGACAAAGCAGATTTTATGGACTTACTGCATTTTACATACAGACATCAAGCATCCAATCACGAACTCCTTTCAAATATCTTGCCTGGCTGCACTTTTATTTTCTATCACTGGATAAAAGAAACTTTGTCTTTCAATTTCAAGGCTTCCACATGCAAACGCAGGTTGGCGCTCTCTGTCCATGCGTGGCTTAATTTATTAGGTGGCTCTATGTGAAGTTTATAGTCTCTGTATACATCCTGAGACCGAGGAAACGAAATGTTTGTCTGAAGTAAACCATGCAATAAAATACTTAAGTAAAAACAAAACAAGACACGTCCAAGTTTTCGTCCCACACGAGAGGGACGCATTTGCAGGGTAAGAAGTTAAATAGTTTAAAAGGAAAGGTCACACGATTGAAGAGCACCTTCTGGCTGGGTTTACCAATCAGGGTTCTGAGTTTTCATTCATACTGCTAATATTTATAAATTCTCCATTTGGTGAAAGAGAGGGGGAAATGCTCAGAGTTGGGAAAAAAAGGAGGATCAGCGGTTTCAGCTTGAGTGGGTAGCAGAAAGACTGAGGACAGGTTAATCTGCCCTTTAAAGAACTCTTAGGAAAAGAGTTTTTTCAAACAAATTCACTTGCATTTAATCACACTCGGCATCAACAAAATGAAGTCCCTGGCCGACCTTTCCAAGCACATCTACGTGCACTCATTCTCAACACTGACTGAATTCTTCCCCCGAGCCAAGTGCAGCCTTGCATTACCTGCATTTACACTCACACTCCCCCAGACAGATGAATACAATTCACAATCTAAAACTAAAGGCAGCAACTCCAGGATCTTCTCAACTCTGCTGGTAAACTATCTGCCATGCCCTGAACCAGCTGCCACTAATAGAGTATTATAAGAGATAAACAGTCATTGTGTCTGTTGTTAATGAGGGTTTCCAGGACGTTTTGATTGTGAGAAATTTCAGGATTTCAGTTGTTAGGGATCTCTAGTGTGGGAGGCTTAGAGGACCAGGCCCAGTGTGTATCTGCAAAAACAAGCCTTTTAGATAAAAACCAATGAGTCATGCAGTGCAGATGTTAAAGGGACAATCAGCACTATCTGGACAGAGAGGAGCAGAGCTTCTTCTGTTTCCAAGATTTACAATCCTAACTGTCCTTACAGAAGACCGAGGAAGGGAATTAAAAACAGAAAAGCTCTGCATGTGATAGAATGAGAGTGACATGCAGGGAAAGTGAGAGGAGGGGCAGGAAGAAGAGTTGATACCCAACTGATAGGCAGAAACCCGGCGTGGACAATCGTTTTAGCCAGGAAAGTCTGGTATGACGAAAAAAATTAACCAAAGTGATAATGAAATCAGTAGCCTTAATTGAGTAGGCAGAACTTTCCACAGCTCAACAAAGATGTATCTCTGCAATATCTCAGAGATCTCTGTCTAACTTCATAAGAGAAGGAGGAAAAAACTAAATGTTGACTTTAAATGCAAGGTAATGTAATGAAGCTTCATTCCCAGTCATTTTCAAGGCTCCTTAATTCATTATGAAGTGTTCACCACAGCTGGTGCTCTCAAA
The DNA here is from genome assembly GCA_037974365.1 of Hydrocynus forskahlii. Classification (NCBI taxonomy): domain Eukaryota; kingdom Metazoa; phylum Chordata; class Actinopteri; order Characiformes; family Alestidae; genus Hydrocynus; species Hydrocynus forskahlii. The sequence goes on from JBBPCX010000006.1 coordinate 7,682,603, forward strand.
TGGCCTACAAACCACACACTCATATCCATAGTATCATATATTTATCAGATCAAGCTGAATATGTTTATAGAAAAAGACAGAAAAGCCCTGTTGTGTTTTTATTTTCATCCAATGCCCTACTTTCAAAGGAAATAATGTGCAATTTTGGAAATACCAGCCAAAGTCACAAATTCAGCTCGTCCAAAAAGCCTGGTGACACACACTCGCAAAACTTTTGATGACACATCAGCTGGAAAAAGTTTGAAAGAGTCTTTGTCTCTGCAGCTCCACAACCACGACTACAAAGCCTGAACCTACTGTGTTCCCAGGCCTTCACACACACTGAGCTCTTGTCACTTCTGAGACCAAATGGAACATCTTCGCCGTTGCTTAGATATGGCCCACAGCTACACAATTCAACACGGCACCTGTAGGGGCTCCTGACGCCGTGCGGTTTTGATGTTTACATGATATACGTAGCCAGTTCAGCAATATGTCCAGTGGAATGCTCATAACTGAAATATGGAGATACTCCCTCTCTTACATGAGGAGAACCTTTGTACCATCTGGATGAAGATGTCAGAAGCGAGAGGCTAAAGCACCACAGCATCAAGCAAACACAGGACCACCATGATGTCCTGGAGGTGTCTTAATGTACAGTGACTGTCTTAAGCACTGATTCAAGGTCTGCCTAACTCTCAGTGTGTAGAAAGGAAACGTTCAACTGATCCTCAGAGGCATATGAAGGAAGCTTCTGCCCATATCACACTGGAAGAATACTATACTGGAGTACAGTTTTTTAATAGTTACATTTAAATACAATTTCAGATTTTTATTGTTTGTATTATGGTATATGGGGTGCACATATCAGATCCTAGAGAGTAAGCTAAGTGACTATAACTAAAAAGTGACTGATTCAGACATTCTTTCTTATGTTCGATGGTATAACAGCCTTCATATTGTGTTATGTTCTGAAGGATAGTGCAGATTATTTTCACCTCTTTTTGCAAAAAAATGTCTGAACACTATATGCAGCTGCATCTTCGCCCAGGAAATTCTATGGTATGCCTGAAATAAAATAGCCACTGTATCATGATTCTGATAATGAATACATAGTTAACATTAGAGATCTATTATGCTTCCTAATTATACCATTTACACTGATGAAACATCTGTTACTTATTATATCATATAATTTGTGTGGTTATATATATATGATGGAAATATTGAGAGACAAACAAACAAATAAAACATGTTTATAGCCTATTGTAATTTTTTTTCTCGACTTTCCGGCTATAATTTACTGTGGTTTAAAATGTTAAAATGCACTCCATACTATTCCTTACAAGAGCAAACTGTTATGTATTTATTATTTTATATAATCATACCATATATAATTTTATTTAACTTACACACATAAAAACATCGAGATAACGATGACAAAAAGTAGAAGAAAACTGACTCAGAAAATCATCAGTAAAACATAAAAGTTATATAGTTAGTAAGAATAGAGAGGAGAGGAGAAGAGAATAGATAGTAGATAATAAAAGAAAGAAGAGAAGAGAAGAGATATTGTGAGTAGAGGAGAACAGAGCTTGTGAGTAGAAGAAAGAGAAAAGTCGAGAAGATAAGAGAAAAGTAGAGAAGAGAAGAGAAGAGAATAGATAGTAGAAGATAAAAGAGAGGAGATGGTACCTGCAGCCAGACACACTGGCAGAAGGAGTCTGAAGATGAGTCCGCACACCACCTCCGAGGCCATGTCCGCCTCTCCCGGGTCGGGCTGCTCCTCTCGGGGCTCAGGTCCAGTCTGGCTCTCCGGGGGGACAGGGCATGGTCTCCCTCAGCTCCTGTTGACTACCGCAGCTTAGTCCTCATGACAGTCCTCCGGGTGGGAAAAACACTTCTCTGTCCTGTCAGGGTCTCTCTGCTCCACTCTCCACACCCAAACGCACCCCGAGATCCTCCTCAGCGCCAGGGAAGCGCCACTTGTTGCAGAAAGTCACAGAAAACACCGCATTTCTCTATTTTATCTACTTTTTCTCATTCTTGTCTGTCAGGACTCATGTCTCCAGCCCCGGTCGACTTTACGGGGATCAATAATAACGCGTGCACTCCCTCGCGCCTCAGTTTTAAAGAGTTAACGAGAATAAAACTGTTTTTAAAGTTTCAGTGACACTTCACAAACCAAGAGTCTAAGCAACGTGCAGAAAAGAAACAGCTGCACTGCTCACACACACACATACACACACACACACACACACGCACGCACGCACACACACACACACACGCACATACATACACACAATTTTTTGTCCTCCTCAATGAAACGTTACAAAACCCAATCAGTGAGCTGCAGACGAAAGACCACTTTCCCACCTGTTTTCTGACAACCCTCTCCCTCTTTGTGTCAATAGGGGGCGCTGTTGCCCCTTTCTGTGCTGGAACCAGAAGTGACACTTTCAATGAATAAAGAAGTCAACAATAAAAATGAAGGAGAAAAAATAGAGATGTTTTTGTGATTATATATATAATATATAATCTTGTAATTATATATATAGACTGCTGTAATTTAATGTATAATTGTAAATTATACTGGTGGACCTGGTGCAAGCAAGAACTATCAGCCAATCACGTCACAGGTGGGCGTGGCTTGTCTGAAAACCGGTGGAAAAACAACGCCTTTCCTCTATCAGTTCCCAAATACTGACCTGCAGGCTGTCTGTTGAAGCATAAAAAAGGTTTTAAAAAGTGTGGTAAAATGACAAAATATAGATATAAATTAAGCATTAAAAAGTTTAATGTTCAGTTTTTTCTGTTTCTGGTTTTCGTTTTGTATGGTTGTTTATTTATTACTTTGTTAATAAACCTGTTGCTGGCAAATTTTTATTGCTGGGTAGTCACATTCAGGCCTGTTTGGTCTGTGTATAAATAGTGAAGTGAAATAAAGAATGGAAGTAAGTACTGAACTGGGAGAAAATTTGGAAAGTGGCTAACTTACAGGAAACAGCAGCGTCACCTGTTGGCAACAAACAGCAACTCAAGGTTAAGGATTATTATTATTGTCGTTGTTTTTGTTGTTGTTGTTGTTGCTGTTATTATTGTTAATAATTAATAATTATTAGTTATTAATAATGAATACGTTAATTGTCAATAGCAATTAGTATTAATTAATAATAATTATAATAACAAGGAGGAGCTGGAGAAGAAGAAGAAGAACAAGAAGAACAAGAGGAAGAAGAAGAACAACAACAAGAAGGACATTTTTATTATTTCTGTGATCCTTATGACGGTTGTGGTCATAGTGCTGTCATTATTATTATTATTATTATTATTATTAAATCACCTTTCATACAAAACACTTCCAAGTGACTTACAAAAGTGCTGTTGTTATTATTACTGTTATTATATCATCATCATCATCATCATAAAACTAGTGTTTAAAAGTGATGTAGAAAATAGTGCAGTGTGTAATGAGAGTAAACCCTGTTCACGCTGGGACACTTATGACTTCTTGGGATTTTTTAGGGTACACACATTTTTGGTGACGAAATAAAACTGCTGTGTTTCTACTAAGAAATATAATCTGACCACTTTCTTACCATGTTAAGTTTAGATGAGGCGTCAGTCCACCTTTATTAAAGACGACCAGAGCAAGAGTAGTTTAAATTAAGGGCAGTATTGTATTGCTTTTGGCTCACTCAGCAGAAAACAATGTTGGGATGTGGTACGTTGTGGGTTTGAACTCATCCAGTAACAAACATTCCTGATCAGATGTGACAGCAGCATCAGGCAATAGTTTATTCTCTTCTTCTTTTTGTCCAGAACTGAACCCATGAAAACCAGAATAATACCTGACCAGTGCACTCCAGTCTGGCCTACAAGCAAACGGGAAGATGACTTTCTTTGCAAAGAGTGGCAGTTCCTTTTACTCTCTAAATCCCACAGAAGAAAATGTCATTTTGTTAACTATCAACTATTTGTATATTGACATTACATGGTTTAGGTATATTAGTTGGACCGAATTTAACCAGCAAACTGCACTTTACCACACAGATATTCTATTGTGACGTTTTGCACACTGTACAGGTCCTGGGTACTGTTCCATGAAACAGGATTAGGGGAAAGTCTGGCTTACTTTCCCTTACAATGAGACAGACTTTCCCTTAATCCTGTTTCATGGAACAGGACCCAGCTTCTGGTTGCAATGTAATATATGTTTAATTGGAATATAATTTTTCTGAATATTTTAATTACCTTAGTTCAGCCTTTCCAAATTTCTCTTATTATTTGATTTATTAAGTATTAATTGATTGGTGTCTTACAGATTTGCTCAGTGACTCATTTCACTACATGTTGTACATCTTTAACTATGTACTGTATGTGACAAATAAAGAATCTGGATTCTTAAGATCCTGTGCAATTTTTTAATATTATATTGCTATATTGTACAGTTATTATATAGGCTACTTTTTTCTCGTTTTGTTACAGCTTCCACTTTGCTGTAACAATGCAAATTTCCCACCTGTGGGAGTAGTACAGCGTTACCTTATCCTCTGCTGCTCTGCTTTAAGGTTCTCCTGGGTTACCCTAATAGTACCACAGTAATCTGGCAGAACAGTTAAACTGAAGTTAAAGCAAATCTAATAAACTACTGATAGTGTTGTCCCTTGTATCCAAACAGTATCCAAAATGGGAAACACTGGGACAGCCACACATCAGCCGAACATCACCATGCTCGATGCCAAGTATCAGTGAGAGGGGTAAAAAGGGTAACTGTGGTCTCTGGAGTGTTGTAGCTCCATTCAATACCTTCAAGATGAGTTGGAGTGACGTGTGACGCAGAACTAATCATCTCACAACAGCTCCTGACCTCACTAATGTTCTCATGGCTGAATACAATCAAATCTTCACAGCAATGTTCCAATATCTAGAGTGAAGCCTTTCCGGTAAAGCAGAGGCTGTTACTGCAGCTAAGAGGGAGAATTTCCTCCTGTAAGTTTGATCTAATTAAGATAAGAAGAAAGAACTTTATTCATTTATTTTGTTAATTAGCATGATCAGTGCAACAGAAGAATAAAATGACAACAGAGATTTAAAAAGAATTAACTTTGTTGAATTAAATTTGGCCTTAAACACAGACCTATCTCAGCATAAGAAAACAAACAAATAAACAAACTTCTTTCTTTAACTGCATATGTATTTATTTTGACTAGACGACTGAACAGAGTTCTTACACTTGCAAACCCCTAAAAAAGACAGAAGACAGTGTCACATGTATGTTAGTGTGGCTGCTGTTGGTGCTATAACTCACAGTGTGGGGGATCAGTGAGGAATGTTGACCTGACACACAGTGAGGTCCAGCAGGACAGGGAAGAATAAAACACTACAAAAATCATCAGTTAACAAAAACATTTGCAGTATACAACTACAGTTGTACAGAAATTCAACATTTAAAAAAATACCTGGTTGAATTTTTTTCTGAATTCCCTTCAAATAAAAGCCACAAGGGCTTTTTATCACTGAATATAACTCAAGCCCTGGATCAAGATAAGCACTGTTATCCGTTGCACTAAAAGCTAGTTATGTCAACTTAAAATAGGACTTAATAACAAATAGAGACTCCCCAATGAATGTCCTTTTAATGTTATCTACGGCCAAATTGCATGCCAGCAAGATAGTCATGGTAAGGAAATATGCAAGTTTTATTTTTGGTAGAACTACTCATCAAACATAACTGTGAGGCAACCAAGTTTAGAACTAGGTTGAATGCAGGTGCACTAGGCCTAAACCTTCCTATACTTCAGTGGACAGGAGTACCCAGAGCTTTAAGTCCTTGAATACATGAGCACTACGCGTTTGCACTATGCAGCCGCTACAAGAGAGGAGCATTCTACTCATAATAGGTGTAAAAAGCTGAATAAAATTTAACTCAGTAAAAAAAACAAGTCATGATTACAAACACCATGATCAAATGTTAAATGGGGTTCCTTTTAAGTGGGTTTCCTGCTAGTTTTGCCCTTTTTTGGTTTTGAGTATGTCATTTGCCATCAACTTCACATCCTTGATTCCAAGTTGGTGGTGCAAACACCCTGGTGATATAGTTGGATCAGTGAATTACCTAAGCAGTGAAACTCACTCCAGTGCCATTATTTTCCTCCGCTCTGGTTTACTTGGAGCTATTTGGTTGTATAATGTCAAGCCTTAAATTACAAAGGTGTTGTTTGATTCCTGAGTAGATCAAAAATCGTACAGTGTATTACACGGCGGCAGGAAGCAGGGGTGCCCAGGGTGCTGCAGGAGTCCCAGATTTCAGTACTGTTTAACTGCAACTGCTAAAAAAAATAAAAATAAAAATATAAATAAAACAAAAGAATTTAAAGATAAGAGAAACCTTTATTAGTCCCACAAGTGGGAAATTCACAAAGAACATCTGAGAATAGTATAAGACCCATAAATGCTTTTAAGGTGGAGCAGTTATTTCTATTTTACTTATTTTACTATTTAAAATTTGATGGCTGTTTTTTTAACTGGCTGTTTCTCCCACTTGATGTTCCTCCCACTGGATGTGTGGTTGGTCATTAAATCTCATGACTGAGGGTGTCATGCAAATAACCATGCCGCATTTCAGCGGTCTGATTGGTTGCCGCTTTGCTCATTTGCATAAACGTTGTTCAGGGGGGAAGACAGTAGTGTAGATGGAGTGCAAAGGGTGAATCAGCATCAAAACAGTGGTGTGATGAGTCAATTATAAGTATATATTGTCATTCGTTATGACTGACATTAAGACATTATGATCTCATTGCGTACTATATTCTGTTTAATCTCCTATATTCTATTAAAATTTCAGCACCCTCAACTCCAAATCCCTTCCCGTGTTCCTGGCGTACTAGCACCTAGTTGGTGAAATGTTTCCGAGTGCTCTTCAGTTCTCCTCTCTGGACGTACAGCAATGATTTAAGCTGCATCCAGCCATCATGTGTGCATTTACTCAGGAAAAAAGCACTGTAAAATAAGGCCATACTCCAGTGGTGTGACAAAAATAAAACACCTATTGCTTCAAGGACACTGGAATGAAATGGCAGGATTGTAGGTGCTGAGGTAAAAGGCTGAGAATTTGCTGATGGAGGGCTCAGGACAGGCCACTGGGTCAGGGGTCATGATCATCACGCCCGTAGTTGATTGGCTGGAGCTGCTGGACAACATAATCGGCTATCTCTCGGGATCCAGCAGCCACCACACGGCGGGACATAAGATCCAGAGGACCCCCTGGGACAAAAGCACATTAGAGCTTAGCATTCACACACACACACAAACACACAGAGCTTAAGCCTGCAAAACAGACCTCAGCAGCGGGTGGTGGAGTCTCGCCTGCTGTGACAAAACAATACAGTCTCTTTTCATGAAAACGTGCCTATTATAAGGAACAGAAAATTTATTACTTAATATCTGCATAAGGGCATACAGGACCTAGTAACAATTCTGCCTCAAGTAACGTGTTGGGACACAGAGTACATTTTAATAGAATAATTCAGGAATAAGAAATAAGATAATAAAAACACATGGAATATCCTTACGTGTAACTGAAATAAATACAGAATTCACTTAAGCGGAATATGAACAAATAAACTTTTAATTACTTTTAATGCTATTTTTTTCTTTCGTTGAAAAGTGAATATTAGCACCATGCTGATCTGATACCCAGTACTGTCCGATATGAGTAAAAATCGCTAGACTGGACTTTTTAAAAAAGTCTAAAGTATCATGTGAATGTTTAATTTAACCTTGTGCATGCTATAAAGAATCACAAGTAATATAGATGAGCAGCAAGGCTGTGTCTTAAATAGTTCTCTACTCCTCACATAGTGCTCATAGTCCTCACTATGTTGGGAAATGAAATACAGGCTAAAATAATGTTTATCTAACAAAGACCCACTGGCGATTCAGTCATGTTTGCAGAATTCAATAGAATAGAAACACTTTGCACTATTTGGATGCAGAAACTGTAACTTTATGACTTACACAGCACACTCTAGAGGAAGTAAGAAGACATACCAAATTCAAAGTGCATCCAGAAAAATATATAATTAATAACTTAGTTGTTTAAGACATGTAAAAACACGATACCAGTTTGGAATAAATTTCAATGCAAAATTCTTTCTCTGCATTTAACCTATTTACCAAGTGAAGCAGTGGGCAGCCACCAACAAGGTGCACGAGGGGCGGTGGGGGGTGGGGTGGTGCTTTGCTCAAGGGTACCTCAGTGGTGCCCATAGCAGTCCTGGGAGTTGAACACACAACCTTCTGATTGCAGGGGCAACACCCTAACCACTAGGCCACCAGCTCAGTGGATATTTCTTACAGAATATTCTAATGAATGTTAACATTCCAAATCCATCTTTGTTCCTCCAACTTTTAAATTATGATTATGGAAATTTGTTTGTAGAGTACTGTATAATGAACAATGATACAAAATTAGGTACGAGAAACAATATTGACAACCTTTAGCAAATACCAACATCAACATCCACTATTACCCCCTCACTGTCCCAGAGGCCCTCACTAATGAAACAGACATGTCTGCTGCAGTATTGGCTGAATAGAAAGTCCAATGGCTGCTTTTTTAAAGCAGTGCCGTGCTCATATACTAACAGTGTGAGACTGAGGACAGAGAGCATTTCTCTTCATCAAAGGATGCAGTTAGAGACAAAAGTTAGTTTTAGCGGCAAAATGCAGACAGGGTTAAAACATGTTATGTCTGCTCAATTTAGCTTTTTTTCTTTCTGATTCTCTCTCTCTCTCTCTCTCTCTCTCTCTCTCTCTCTCTCTCTCTCTCTCTCTCTATCCTAACTTTCTGTCAGAATTTGGTTAACCACATGATTGTGACCTCACTGCCCTTTCCAACAGTGCCTCTTTGTGCATGCTTACACAGATTGGCCTGCTGCCTGCTGCCCACCTTCTACTAAACACACACACAGACACACACACGTTTTGCAAACAGCTCAAGTATGCATCAAGACGCAACAAAAAGGGAACATAAGAGAAGCCTTGTGTGCTGTAAAAACATATGAGAGAGCATAATTGTCTTCATATTGTCCATACAAGTCCACAAAGCACACGCAGACTTAATTCACAAAAGTGCTTCAGCCAGTCCTGTCCTTGATGATTTCATCACGTACTGAGTTTCAAAGTTTGACGTATGTCAGAGTGAATGTCTAATCAAAAGTCTTGTGATATTCATATGCATTGCTATGCCAATATGAAAGAAAGAGTGGATACCCCCTGAATTCTGCCTGATAAGTAGACTGCTACCATACCGGGCAGTCATAACGCAGTGGTGCTATTTCAAGACCACCACTAGACATAACTCTTCAACAAGTGCTTTGGAAACATGCTGGGAAGCCTTAGAAACCATCATGACGATCTAGTATTTGCACGACAATTCTGTTGTTCAAACCACAGAAATTTCAAATCACATCTACTTACATCTGCCTAAAACCCAGTGAAGTATTTGGAAATGTCTGAATAATGGAAATATGTTTAACACTGAGCCAGTCTCTCCATCATGTCTTACCTTATCAGTGGATTATACACAATCACTCTAACAGTGCAGACCAAATAGGGAATTAGGTCCAAACTAAATCCACCCTCCAATGAAATGCTGTAAGACATGTATCAATAGCTTTTGTAAGAAAAAAAATTAAATATAAAACAGCGACCCTAATCACACCTCAACTAAGTAATCCACACTGACATTACTGGCAAACACGTCTGTATAAATATTTCCTCTTGGTCAGGGTTGAGGTCATGATCACCTTTTCAATAATCCCATGGGTTAGCTTCAGTTTGGGAAGTGTTTGGACAAAAAGTCAGGTTAATTCCTTTGTGTGAAGGAGAAGTAGAAGCAGAACTAACCTGTGGTGTCGATCACGCAGCCGCCTGCCTCCCTGATGATGACCGCGGCTGCAGCGATGTCCCAGCAGTGCAGGCCGTACTGGTAGTAGGCCTCGGCCGCTCCGCTGGCCACAAGACATAGTGCTAGAGTCGAGCTGCCTATAATTCTCACCCTGAACACACGGAAGGGTCATGATGTACGAAAGTTGGCAAGAAATTCACATATGCATTAATTACTTAACGCTGACAATTATTTTATCACGAGTTAATGCAGGTTTTTTAAAAATCCTCTTATTTTGAAAGTTCGGTACTTTCACCAATGTAATGGGAGAGCGGTACGTGTCCCATTACTAAATGCACAAAAGTAATGGGACCCCTGACCCCCGTGAAAACCAGCCAACACGTACAGCACTCCCATTACTTTTGTGCATATTATATGGACAAAAGTAATGGAACGCCTGAACATTAATGGGACTTTAATAACACTGCTTTCAGATACATAGACTTTCTTATGGAGTTGGTCCCTCTTTGCAGCTACTATAACTATGTGATTAATCTCGATTAATCACAGAAAACCATGCAATTAATCGTGATTAAAAAATGTAATAGTTGCGCAG
>JBBPCX010000006.1:7704506-7741760 GCA_037974365.1 Hydrocynus forskahlii
CCAGGTATCCATTTAAGTTTAAGTAGTTATTCAACTGATTGAAAACTACCTTTTCAATAATCTTGCCTATAAAAGGAAGATTAGATCTAGGTCTATAGTTGCTCAGTATGGTGTTATCAAGATTGCTCTTTTTCAGCAGAGGCTTAACTGCAGTTTTCAGGGAGTTTGGAAAAGTCCCAGAAAGAAGTGAGGTGTTTACCACTTCTAGGAGATCTGCTTCTAAACAGTTAAACACACTTTTTGAAGTTGTGGTCAAATCTGTGTGACCTCTACATAACTTGAGGATGTGCTAATCACCTTTCTGATATTAATTATCTTCTCTGAAAAGAAGGAGGCAGAGTCATTGCATTTGCTGTCAGAGAGCATTTCACTGGGAATCTGACTGGTTTGTTAGTCTCTCAACAGTAGCAAAGAGTGCGAGTGTTGTTTAGGTTACTGTTTATCAGGTTTGAGAAGAACTTGTGTCTTGCTGTGGCTAGTTCCACATTGAAAGCATGAAGGCTGTCTTTATAGATGCTATAGTAAATTTCAAGTTTCGTCTTCCGCCACATCCGCTCATGTATAGTTTATACATTCGCAAATAGTTACGCTGAAGGTTCACTGAACTTTGTGAATCGTTGTACTTATTTCTTTCAACCGACAGCTGGTTTAGAATGAACAGATAATGAAATAGAATTATTTGATTTAAAAAAGGCATCCATGTACACCAAGCCAGTCAGCAGTGGTCTAGGAACTGTAGGATAAAAACAAAAGCACACATCCACAAAACAACCAAGGCAGTCACATGTTTGCTGATGATTCTCCTTTTCCTGCCTCCAGAGCAGACAGCATGTCAAATTCAATTACAGCATGGCCAGGAGAGAATGAGTGACCTCAAATACACAGCTGAGGTTTTGCTGTGGGCCTACACGCTGCTCTCTGTTGGTGGAGCTGATGTTTAAAGTTTGGAATCAAGCTCATGACTGCATACTTGAGATTAAAGGAAACATGTACTGTACTATACACAAAAAGAAAGCGAGATAGAAAAAAATGCACTGGAACACTAACATACATTCCTCTTTAAACCACACCTTCTAGTGTATTTTTCTTCTAAAGCTTTGGATGAAGACTCTGTCAAGCCAGATTGTTGCTTGGCTTACATCCACATAGTCAATCCTATATAAGATTACACATACACACGATGACCCTGGCTGCAAGTTTTCTCTCTTGCATTGCCTGTAATCCTGTTAACAGGTTTCCATCCATGACCCTGACCACAGCCACGGCCATGACAGAAAGAGGAGCACTGATGCTTTAGACCCAACAAACTAATTCTGTAATGGGTTATAATGATGGAAAAACCAGGATCGTTTTCTATACTACAGGATCCACCTTCACTTTCATTAACAAGAAGCAAGCCGATCCCAGGGCAAGGGTCTACACTAGAGCCTGCTAAAATGCACAACGAAAACCATGAGCTGGAGACTTTAGCAGTGCTTGAAGCCAATTCATTAACTCTTATCTAAACTGTGGGGTGGAAGCATTCCTCTAATTGAACTAATTATATAAATACAAAATGCACTGCAAGTCACTAATCAAACATTGTTTTAATAGTACAGTTTAACTAGTTTAGAGATATGACAATGAATTAGCCATAAAATCTTTCAAATTAATTCCTGGACACTGGATGACTTCATAGGCTATTACAACAGGGACCTTGCAGTCAGGACATAATGTTGATAAAATGCAAATAATACTTCAGATTATCCTATTATATTATTTAACCCTCTTAATTTTGGGTCAATTTGATCCTGTCAACATTTAATGTCTCTAAATAATTGACTCTATTTGCTTCATGTTAAGTTACTTTTCCTAATTTAATGGGGATACAAATTTGGTGTTCTTTGGGGTCCATTTGACCCCAGGCTGTTTTGGTGCCACCTCATGGATTAGAAGAGATATGCAGTGTAACAATGGCATTATCAGGTGTTACAGATATTAATAATTAAATTATAAGACAGTGCTATTTTTAAAGCCAAAATGTTGAAATATTGTAAAGCATCAATTTTTCTTTTGTCCCTTCTTAGCGAGTATACAATACATAAGACAATATTTTGGCATTCCTGTAGCTTCACTAGCCCACCAGTAGGTCAGGCTAAACTTACTAATGAGCTTAATTTAAGTAATTCAAAGCAGCTGTCTAAGCGATGAGCAAAATACGCTTACAATATGCTGTGTTCAAACACTAGTTAACTTGCTCTAACCTTCTATGCAAAATCTAAAAGGTACTTCAGTGTTATTGTTATTGAGTAGCGGTTCCTAGTTTAACCCTTTTTGACACACATTCTCAACCTTTCTCAACTGACATTCTGGGCGGGCAGGGAAAAACCATTAGCTGTCACAACTCTCCCAGCCCGCTGATGTGGAAAACGCAAAGACTTTACTGTAAGGCTGCAGTAATTACAGCCCAGAAATGCCAAGCCAGGCCCTTTAGACTCCAAAAACTCGACTGAAATGAGAGGAAAAGGGGGAAAAGAGGAAAAAGCCGAAATCTGGCCGATTCAAAACTAGGTCACGTTTTTGGCCGGATGAGGGCATGTCTGGGCATCCGCAACACTAAAGCAGTGTGGGGTTACCCCCAGCTAATCTGTGGGCACTTACTACACATGTGCGCACACACACAGGCAAATGCACATGTACAACACTGTGAGGGGCTTTTCTTTCCTCCTTCCTCTGTTTTCGTGGAATGAATATGTCTTAGTGATTAAACAGAGCAGCAAGCTTTTACCAGCTGATCTATTTCTAGAACCTGCTGCTTGATGACAAATGACTACAGCATATTGCGCCTGCCTGACTAATTAATTAGGAAAATGCCTACATCAAAGGACTCCTATGACAGCCAGTGGGTTTATAATGAGTAACTCAACTAGAATATGCTGTTGATTATTCAGTTTTTGTTTACATTATCTTTCAGTTTTTGTTTAAATTATTTCATGAATAAATACCCCATTCATGAACAGTCTTGCATTTCATACAGAATGGAAAGCCTTAAAGCAAAGAAAAAAAATTCATTCACAGTTTTCCCCTTACCTTAAACAGTTCACAACCAATGAAGTTTTGGTATCTGAAGTTGGCTTCTTTAGTTTTTCACTGGGGCTTCAAGGATATTAATGGAGTCTAAATCGTTTTGGGTGACATGGACATCCATTACATTAGCCTCGTAACTCCAGTGGGGAAATTCAAGTTGTTTCAGAATCTAAAATATATCATAATGTGGAACTGGACCTTATTGTGCAAGCTTGAATGTCTTTTCTGTTTGACTTTGAGGTACAAATTAGTGATCTTCCTCACTTAAGGTGCTGAAGAAAAAAAGTTCACTGTTTATCCTAGGTTTAAACTGACCCTCTCAGAGGTTAAATGCTGGCACTTTACTTCAGTGACTCACTAATAGGTTTTTTGTGTGGCTTCAAAGTGAAGACCAGTTACAGCTGCCAGTCTGTCAGTGAAAGGTGGCAACTGTGATCTTCCGCACTCTGAAACAGTCTCAAGTACAACTGCTATCCTTGGTTTAATCTCTCCTGGGGGTTTAATGATAGCACTGGTATCCCATGTGTTGAGTAATACTTTACAAGCTGTGATCTTCCTCACTTTGAGTAATACTGCCTATTTTATTTGTTACTTTTACTAGTTTTGTTCTTAGTTTGTCTTCATTTATCTTATTTATCTTAAATTTTCTTCGGATGTTCCATTTGCTTTTACTAAAGTAAAGAGCTTGGAAGTGCCTTTTGTGTATGAAACATTCTATAAATAAACTTGCCTTGCCTATCAAAGTAACTGTGGAAACAGGTTAGATTAAAAGGCAGGAAAAGACACTTTTACACACAGGATTAAAGGGTTAAAGTCTCTCTTGTATTCACTAAAGATGTGGAAAAGTAAATGGGAACATTTGCAAATGGGGGGACATTTATGTGCGAGTGAGGAAAGCCCAATAATAAACAAGAAAATATAAACCAAAGAAAGAAAGAAAGAAGTGAATATGAAACTGTGAGCATCTGAAGTTAAGACACTCAGCCATGTTATATTGAGGAATAAAAGCCTAAAATGTCTTCTATGAGAATAAATAAATCAAGAGAAACAGTATAACCATTATAGAACACCACATCCTGACACAACATCCCAAATGAGACGGGCCGCAAGACGGGCGGTCAGAACAGCACAGGACCGAAAACAGCTGTAGCTGGTCAAACCCTGCAGTCTCTGGGTGTGGCCCGTGTTTGGGTATTCCCAACCCGGCCGAAACTCCTCAACTGTACACCCACTGCATTCTTCTGGGCAAGGCCGTCGGCCTCCTTTACGGCTCAGATATCACCTGGGGGCTGCAGTTGTTCTGCTTTCTCACTGTGTAGGAGGAAACAGCTGAAACAAGAGGCTTAGACTTTGTGGCTGCAGTTTTATTACTATATACCTCCATCACTGCTGAGTTAGACTTGACACAGTATAATACTGCTGTTTAATAGCTAGTAGCTGAAATGCAGATGCAGATACCTGCAAAGCTGTATTAAATGTCTTAGTCGTTTTAATATATGTTTCAAATCCTGACTTTGATATGGAATCAGACTTTTTTTGTCCAAGAAAGACAAAAATGAACTTAATTAAAAAAAAAATAAAACCATGTATAGCCTTAGAAAGACCCCAAAATATTAATATTACTGAAAATGAAAACATGAAGCTGAGAATGAGAATGTTCATTTTATGATGTTACACTACTGTGACGGCCCTAATGCCTGTCAGAGGGATCAGTTTACATGATATTTTCCATTTTTAGTAATTTTATAAGTTAATGACTTGTTTTGCTAATAATTGTCATTAAAAAAAGTGCAAAGTTCATTTAATCTTCTGTTACTACAAAGTCCTTCTAGTGTTCATTAAATTACTAAACCACAGCAGATTTGGGAGTTAACCACAAATTAGTGAAAATTGGCTGCACAATCCAATTAGTTGCGACACAACTTGCTTATTCCTGTCTCAGGCTAATTTCTGTTAGGGTGCATGAGGCTTGAGTATTAAAAAGTAAATTTCTTTCTTATCTCTGTTATGTAAATAATTTAAGGAAGAAGGTAGCTAGAAGTTACAATGCATTCCATATAAGCCTCCAGTAAGAGCTGCTCAATTATTAATCAGTTCCATTCACTGCCATACATAAAGGGCATCCTTTTACAACCCACTGGAACTTCAAATATAATCCTGCACTTCATTTTTGATACAAATGCAACATTTTAGCAAATTTTGGATACTGTCAGGAAGGCAGCTACACCTCACTTTGCGCTACCTGGTCGTGAATTTGTTTTGCGCCAAGTTTCTCAGTCCAATACCTAATGATCAAACACACTTTCATGGAGAGATCAATACAGCGAGCCTCTGGGTTTAAGGCCTGGAGCCATTTTTTTTGCACATCCATGAAAATCAGGTCTAGTGTCTTTAACCATGGAATGCACCATAAAAGCTCTGCAAGAGTTGTATGATCCAGCATGCCATGTATCCATAAATCAATGGTAGAGGCGTGACAGAAGAATTGACCCATCTTTGATCCATCACCATTTCCCACCAATAAGAAAAACAGAGAGACAGTTTGCCAAAGCCCAGTGACCTCATTTCACTAAAACAAAATTAATCCAGATAAAAAAATTGATTTTATTTCTCAGTGGTTAATCTACAGTGTACTCTTCCAAAGCAGAAATATACAATCTGCCAAATCAACCAAGGAATCCAGGGTAACACCAAACAAGGGACCCTATTGTTAACCATCTCAACTGTAAAAGCTGCCTGAAATGTTTAATATGAATGTCTGAATACAGGTCAAAAGCCCCTGCAGTACAAGACTCCTCAGGTATGAAAGAGCCATCAGTGACCATAAGATATAGGACTGGCAATTTACAAATTGAGTGTATGGCTAAGAGCTATAGAAACTGAACACTCTGAAGTAGGGCTACCCCCTCTGGCTCTGAGGATTAAATCCCCCCTCGCTCCCCTCCCTCTCTCCTTTCGGCTGCCGGCCACGGTCTGAGCGCTCACGTGCTGCTGTAAAGCACACTGACATTATGAACTCCCAGTTGGAGCCCACAGTGCAATGAGGGCGCGTACTTGAGCCAAGCATGATGAAGCCCCCCCACACCCCCCACCCCACCCCTGGAGCCAGCCAGCTACCGCTAACCATGAATAGCCTTCTATCATTGTGGCCTGACCCCCTTCCAAAGCCATATCCTCTCCCCTCCTCTCCGCTCCCCAAATCGCCCCAGTGCCCCAAAATATCAAACAGACGAGAAAGAATGAAAGAAAGAGGAAAAAAGGGCCTACAACCAGCGATTTTTCTATTTTTTTTACAATCGCGCTCATTTTGCATGTTAGATCTTCATAGAGGCGGAATGCATTCCGCTCTACTTCCTGCAATACATTAAGGGAAAAAAAAGAAAAAGAAAATGCCTTTGATAAACATCTATTGAAAATCAGTGTATGTTGCTCACAAAAGACCAGTAGGAGATGACATGCATTTTATTATTGTCTCTATGACTTTTATTGTCTCTATCCCTTTCCCTGGCATGTCCCCTATCCATACTGTCTTTATTGAGTGTCAGCAAACAAGGACATCACAGCAGTTCAGCATGCTGACTTGCACCTCTGTGATTTGGCTACAGGAAATCAGCTTTGACAAATTCCTTTTAGAACCAAATCTGACATTATTCTTAGAAGCCTACCAAAAATCTGGCTCTCACAAAATTGCTGTTTTGTATCTGAGGGGAGGTATTTTCAGCTCATCCCAAGTGTAAAACAACAAATTATTAACAATTAACACCCTAACATTTGCATTTCATTATCAAAAACACTTCTGTTGGATATAATAGCTGAAGTTAAGATGCCCTTGGCTTTGGCTTAAAATGCTAATCTGCAGAGGCAACCAGTTATCCTCCTAATCATTCCTTCTGGCCCCCCATGGTCTTTGCCAATCTAAGTCCAAAGTAGATTTAGTGCATTATCAGAAGGCTTCAAACTGTTAGCTCTCCAATGTTTAGGGCCAAAAAACAAATAAAAATGAATTAACTATTGATATCAATGTACCGCAGTGACTTAAGACACATTCATGCTGCCTTTCTGGGCAACAATAAATACATTCATTTCAAACAATGTAACCATCATACTTCCATGCATGCTCTGTGGCAATGAATAATTATTCACACTGTTTTTATTCCTAATGCACTATAAAGTTATAGCCCTGCTGAACACCGAAGACCTGTGTCTCTCCTAAACCAGACGGCTAAGTAACCTCAGCCATTCATGCAGTCTTATTGACCTAATCTGACTTGGATTAATGACGCAAATCTAACATGGTGATGATGTACCACACCTACTACATTTTGGGAGATTTAGCTTGGCTGGCAGGGTTCCCCAACAAACACCAAACTGTAATGCTGTTCATGCTAGAACAGTGTGAATTGGAATGAATGTTCTAGAACAGTGTTAATGGTGAGGTGTATTCTAGAACCAGCATGGAGAAGTTGAGAAGCTCCTAGAACAGTTTGTATGGGGAAACAAACTGAGAATGGTGTAAATAAGGGAGAAAATTATAGGATAGCATTTATGGGAGCTGCATTTTAGAATAGTGAACTGTAGGGAATATTCTCACTGATGAAAAGACAGGAAGCTGAGCTGGAGGTGGCAGGGTTGAAAATGTTAAGATTTGCATGGGAGAGGTGAAGGATGGACAGGATCAGGGATGAGGAGAGACAGCTGGAGTTGGACCTTTAGGAGGGAAAGTCAGAGATACGAGACGTGCTGAGGAGAGACTCTGAGAGTGTTGGGAGGAGGATGCTGAGGATGGAGCTGCACTGAAGAGACAAAGACGAAGGCCCAGTAGGAGGTTTATGGCTGCCTTGATCGAGTTTGTGCAGGCAGTGGGTGTGAGAGAGGAAGATTCAGAAGATAGAAGGAAATGGAGACGGCTGATCTTGGGTGGCGACCCCTTAGTGGGAGCAGCCAAAGGTAGACGAAGAAGAAGAACTGTAGGGAATACTCTAGCACAGTATAAATGGGAAGAGAGCCATCTAAAACAGTGTTGACGACAACATTCTAGAAAAGCATATATGTGGGGGGTAGGTTCTAAAAATGCACACACAGATATGGCACCCTAGTTCATCCTCTAGATACAGTTCTGTTTGATGGAGAATGTTCAGTTAGACTGTCAGTAAAAGCCGAATAAGGCTGCATGTGAGTTGCACCTGTGCTCTGCACCTTTTCTGCAGTTTAGTTAAAGAACCATATCCCAATTCAGCCTAAATACAGGAGCTAAAACACAGTGAGGGACTGACCAGTGGTAAGAAAAGAGAAATCTGTCTTTTCTCTCTAATGGTCAGAGAATCCCAACTGAATAACACCAACAAACAAATGCATGGTGGGTGTGTCATTCCTGTTTTTAACTGCTGGGAGAATCTAAAATGCTTTCTCAAAATACGCTCTGGATCATTTCACTTGAGCCGCGACTGAAATGGTCCCTACTCTGTCATTAGACTTGCACTATAGGGATGAACTGTTCAGAATCTTAAACAACAGTAAAAACCTATGAATCAGTACATGAACTCTAATACGATCAGCATACTCAATAGAGTCCTTAAATACAAATAGGGATATATTACCCTACAGTTGCTTCTCTAGTTGTTCATTAGAATGTTGGTGTTTGCTACAGAACATTTGGTTGGTGTGCTCTGACGTTAACTTGTATTGAAAGTGTGGGTGAAAGTAAAATGCATGTCTGTTTACCAAACAGTTTTGGCATCTGTCTGTCCTACTTTCTCCTACACTATTAAAAGGAGTTTAGTGCAGTTCTTCTGAATGATGCCATGGAAGAACCACTTTTGGTTCACAGAGGTTCATGGGATTGACATCTGGTACTTTGAATGGCTATTTTGTAAATTATACGTGATTTTTTAAACATAAATAATGTAACAATGTCCCATTCCTAGAACCATGTCTAAGCCAAAAACTTCAGAATTCTCTCTCTTCCTTCTCTCTATGTCTCTCTCACACCCACAAATAAACACCCTTAACAAGGCTTGAAATTGTTCTTAAAATTCTGGTCTCTTGATGAAGCTTACAAAACTGATTTGTGGCCGTTCAGTTGGGTACATCAATGGTACCCTAGAAAACCCAAATTCCATTTCGATGAATGGTTCTCATGAGAAGTCCAGCTGCTGTTGGGGACTGTTATGAGGGTGGGCAGATTATGGGTTTGAAATTCAGCCAGCTGAGCACATGCCATTCTCTAGTGGGTGAGAGGAAATGAGAGTGACCTCACTCATCCTGCTCTCTGAATCAGGCCCACAATGGCACAGGGGCAATGGGACTCAGAGATGGGGCTGGAAACTGGAGCTATTGGGAGAGGTGAAGTCTTGTTCGCTTCTTGATTTTTCAAATATGTGTCAAGCTCAGATTGGATTTAAATTTTCTCAGGTTTCTCATCTCTCTTAAGGGACACAGCCCTACCTTTAGTTCTACTCTAGACAGTTTTAATCTGGCATGCTTGTGCGTGTTTCTGGCAGCACCAAGGTTTCATGAGGGTAGAATGAAAACAATGCAGTAGCCTTTTTAATGTTTCTCCAGGCTAATGATGATTAAAATATTTTTCAAAATATTTTTAGATTTGATTTTTTTTAAAAAGCTAATAAATCAGCCTTTTCAATGTTGTATCTCACAATAAGTAACGAAATACTGTAAGTACTGTCAGATAACATAAAAGGCAACCTCATTAGAAACAGGCACTCTCAATTTCTGATTGCATCATTAGGAAATTATTCAGTTTCCACTGGGGTGTGTTTAGGTGAGGTTCAAATTCAAATCATAGGGCTGCGTTCTGACACAATGTTCTTAGGCTACAGTGAGGTTCACATCATACAGGCCCCATTCAATTCTGTGTTTACTACAGACAAAGACTACAGTAAACACAAGCTAGCTGTCTTACATATTGATATCAAAATGACTCATTATGTCCACCGACTGCTTTTAACTCTCGCTTTTTACCCTTTTTCATTCTGTCATCAGCTCACTCACATGTCCTTCATTCAGCAAACTCTCATCATGGCTGGACTTGGGAAGCTCTACGGGAATGTGAAATGTGAGGGCAGATTAAAACGACTCTTGTGACCCCTTTCTCACTCTTCTTTTCTATGTCCCCACACAGAGGGCCAGACTATTCACAGTGGACACTGGGAATCAGGTCAGTCAGTATGGAGGCAGCTGTAGCTGTGGGTTACACATATCACACAAACTTGCTCATCTCCACACATCAACCAGTATCTTGCCATGTCTCATGAAGTCAAAAAGTTATCTGTGGTGTACAACGAGGATCCATACTTGGTCCTCTTACTTTCCAGGCTGGCATTGGGTTATATTTTGGCTATGGAAAGAGAAAGGATGATGATCATTAACTTATTTTTGTGGTTATTACACAGATTGACACATAATTGAGGATATAAGTGCTATTGCATGTACCTAGTTTTCATTCATCACACTCTGAATGCAGACAACCATTAACTATGTTAAACTGCCACTAAACATATATTGAGTCATTTAGAGCCTTTCAGAAGATTTGATACAAGAAAACAAAAAAAGTAAAAAGTTATATTGGCATGTATCACAAGATAACATAAGCTAAGAAAGTAATATGTCTAGATGGGATGCTCATTACTGGAAATCTGCATGGTAATATCCCGACTGTATAAAGCGTGGGCGAGACAACAGCTGCCATAATACCCTAAACAACATAGTTCCTGTCTCTAGAGCCTGGAAACACTCAACAGCTCAGAATGTTTATGTTTGTGGCTGTGGGGGAACAAATTATGCCAGTCAGAACCTAATCACACATTGTCAGCATGAGCCCACTCGTGTGTCTGTTAAGTGAGTAAGAGGCAGTGCAATGCTTTATAGGAGGTAATGTGGGTTGAAGTACGAGGCATGCTGCACGTTACTGGAATATCAACTGGTCAGTGAGGCGTGTTGGTAACCACTCTGGGCTTTACAGAGGTACTCTTCCTCTCCTTCTTTCCATCACTTTAACTCTCATTTCTCTATAACCTCTTGTTGTTTCTGTCTGTTTTATGTTCATGTCTTCAATTCTTCGACCTGTGGATGGGTATATTTTCATTGGTGAAAGCTGGAAGAGTAGTAATTGGGAGTGTCTGAAAGTGTCATGTGAATAGTTCTGTCTGGCAAGTCAGCTGTCCCTGCAATTTTGTGTAAGAGCTGCAGCCCTTTTTGAAATTCAGAAATAAAGAGTGTTACAAAAAAGTGTATATACACCCATTTTCCTGAACTTTAACCATTACTGTGATTCATACCTCAAGCCAGTTCTTATTTTTCATTAGAGAGAAGTGTGGTCATTAAGTGTAGTAAGAGAAGGTTTAAGGCATGGACAAAAATACTTGGTAAGCAGGAAATTAATACACAAATGCATGTATTCAAGGTGTGTAGGTATATTGCCTACATTCGCTTGGCAGGCTCATTCCATCCACTAATATTAAGGATTTTTAATTAAACAAGGATTCACTGAAAATAAGGCCATGCAATTTAAAGAATAATATAAATACAAATGCATAACAAACACAGAAGATGCTGCAAAATTATATGTTGTTCCATTTGTAATTCATGCTATTTATAATCAAACACCCTGGACACTGGAAATAGTGGGGTGGGTATCATGGCAGTGACCACTGCCTTTGCAAGAAGCTGGTGGATACTCACAACTCCAAAACGAGCACCATCTCGCTGGGAAGCTCGTAAACTTCATGCAGATTGACCACTCGCTGGCAGGCCGCTGCAAGCTCCAGCACAGCAATCTCATGAATGATTTCTGTTCGACAGTCCTGGCCCTTTCTCCTCTTCCTCATGAACTTCGCGGCATATTCTCGACCAGTGCTTCCCTCCACACACTTCCTCACCACTGCAAACTTCCCTCTGAGGAGACAGACAGAGAAATTTGGTTAATTTCTGCTAAATTATAGCACCAAAACAGCTTTATTGCTACATATGCCACATAAAAGTACAAGGATGGCTAGAGGTGCACAATATACTGCGTTCTTGGCTCACGCACATTGATTTGACACTTAGCTGTGGCTGTCAAGGACTGGAGTTACCTGACCTTGTTAAATGTGTAAAAAGGCAAAAATGGCAGGAACCAGGAGGTCCAATGTCATTGGTTTGAAAACAAAGAACAGAGTAGAAAAAACACCCACAAAATAACCTTCCTCCTTTATACATATGAACAACTCACCTGAGAGTAAGCTAGTAGCAAGGGTAGCATTTCCTTGCATCCCATTAGCTATTGTGTTACACACACAGACACACACACTTTGTTCAGGGTTTTCTTTCATGCCATTGAAAGAAGGGCCTTGAACTAGAAAGCTTGAGAGTGGTCAAAGCGTGTGTGTGTGTGTGTCTGTATGTGGTGGTAGGGGTTTAGATGTCTGAGGATGGCACATTTGTAATCATGAGGGTTGAACATGTCTTTGTCCTGCTGGCATTTTTACAGAATGAAATCATCTCTAGCTGAAGTCTTCACTTTTTCCCCACTCAATCGAGCACCCACTTTGTGATATGACCCACTTTTAGACTTTTTAAAGGTGCAGGGTCACTTGTGAGAAAACATGCATATATACACACACTCCCACTGTGTGTGGGGGGTCTCTTATACAGAATAGGCATTATTGAGATGACAGCCCAACAGGAATGTCTACTATGCCCCACTGAAATGCCAATTATAATACGAAATACAGTGTACAATATATTGGGAAAATTTGGGGGAAAAATTAAAATCAACATTTAACAAATGTTCAATTTAAAACAAATTGGACTGAGAAAATGACCTTTCTATTACAATACTACTGATTTAACCTTGTGACATCCTGAATGTTTACAGAAAAAAAAAGACTTCCCTTGTCTTGGAAGGTGACCCTGGAAGAAAGCTGTCACCAGACAAATCCCTGCTTAAACATGTCCAGGAGTGATTTACTATGGAGCATGCCAGAGTCTCCAACACACTATTAACACTGCCTTAGTGATTCTCTGTGCAAAACACTCCACACACACACACACACACACACACACACACACACACACACACACACACACACAGGAGTTTATCATTACCTCAGTCTAAACATGGTAGCAGCCAAGAGAAGCACAAAGGAGATTTAGCTTCTTGGAAGAGTTTGCTGAGCTGCTGGAACACTTCGAGTAAATGACTGAGAGAGGGCATCCTGAATCGCGCAACCATGTCCTGGGCTAGCCTTCTGGCCCTAGGCCACCAACACCCAGTTCAACCCCGAACATACTCAGCACAGTCCTCGCTCAAAGATGTTATCATGATTAATGCTTGTCCTCAGAGACCTGTGGGCAAAGGCTGCGACAGCTCTTTTTGGAATGCTCATATTGCAGAACAAACTAGAAACTGAATGAGTTTTGAGTGGGAGAGAATGTACTTGGGATAGAGATTTTTGGAATGTATTCATATATTTCCTATTATTATTGTCTAAAATATTAAAGCATTGATAAACATGGATACTAAAGGTTTTGAAATGGTACAACATCAAGCATAATAGCAACACTAGTTTCCTACCCAGTACATCCTGAATTGAAACATCACCAATACTGTTTAAAAAAGTCAGACTATATATCATAACATTATTTTATCAAAAAATAAAGTGTCCTGTAGTTAAAAAAAAAAACAACTGTCACTCGTCAACTGTACATGCACAAATAAAAGAATATAAAATGTATCCATCCATTATCTGAGCTGCTTATCACTGACCAGGGTTGTGAGGAGTGCTGGAGCCCATCCCAGTGTAGACACACCCGCGACAGATTACCAGTCCATCACAGGGCCAACACAAAGAGAAACACATTTATGTGCAGTCACACCCATGGGTAATTTAGCATCTGCAATACACCTGACATGTATGTCTTTGAACTGTGGCAGGAAACTGGAGCAGCCAGAAGAAACACATGCATATACGGGAAGAATCTGCAAACTCCTCACAGAAAGGGCCCTAGTCTGCCGTCTGGGAATCAAACCCAGGGTCTTCTTGCTGTGATGTGTCACCTTGCAGCCTAAGCACAATCTGAAAGTCTTAAGAAATGCATTACAGGGAAAACTGTATTTCTAGATTTTTTATCCCAGTGTGCCGAATTTAATCAGTACAGCCTATAATTTAAAAGGAGCAATTATTTATTGTCAAATTAGCTATCTCTGTACAGACTTCATCATTAAACTGCTAAAAAAATTTACAGGTCAAACAAAATATTGGTCAGGCCTAAGTTGCCGTTGGATGAATTTACAAACTATGCAGTGTGTAGCTAATTGTGGGATGGATGACAAGGCCCCCGCTTTGCCAAACATTCTGGTGGCCTCGTGGTTAGGGCGTTGGCCCTGCAATCAGACGATTGGGGTTCAAATGCCAACTGCTAGTGTCACCACTGAGGTACCCTTGAGCAAGGTACTGTCCCCCATGCTGCTCCCCGGGCGCCTCACTGGCGGCAGCCCCCTTCTTCACTTGGTGAATGGGTTAAATGCAGAGAAATCATTTCACTGTGTGTTGTACTTGTATGACTATGCATGTGATAAATAAAGAATCTTCTTCTTCTTCTTACTCTTCTTCTTCTTCTCTCCATCAGCGGGAGACTTTTTGTATTGTAATTGAGAGACAAAAACATGGAAAAAAGCAACACATTAATCTGTCTTACTGGAAATAGTGCAGTGTTACTCAAGAACACTATTTAGTATTGATGGTCTAGACACAACATATTATTTAGGACAGTACTAAACTTACTACACAAAAAACAGGCTGAATAAAAATACTAGTGGGGCTAGTATTCTCAGTTAGCACAGATGTGCCTTGTAGTGCTCAATGTTCAGACCAAAAACTGTAAACAAATATAAAGAAAACATAGTATTGGTACATCCCCAGACACAATATTCATTATGTAGTAGTACAGGTCACAGTGCTTCATGTCCTTTCACACTGATAATCTATTCTCTGAACTCTGAAAGTAAGTCTCTGAGCAGCTAGGGCTGCTGACAGTGCTCATGTGAGAGTCATAGATTTGGAGTGGGTTTCAGGCACCACAGGAAACTTTCCCCCATTTTCAGCCCCATTCTGTCCATCTCACCATAGATTTACTACACACAGCTGGTGCTGCCTTCCTCTTTGAAAAAACATTTCTTAAAACGTGGAAGGAAAGGGGATATAAATGTGTTTGGTTTCTCCTAAAGTAAAGATATCTGAGTGTACTAATATATGATATTAAGTTAAATAAGATTTTAAAAGGTTACATAGACTTAAACTGTTATATATTAAATGTACACGCAACAGATACAAATCTTTGTAGTGAATAAAACATCTCGAACATCCAGGCAGTTATGTGTAAGAGAAAAGACAATACACAATGATCTTATGTTTTTCATGACTCCTCATTCTCCAGGGTAAACTAAATGGTCTCAAAACTTGGTCTCTACAAGACTGTGAGGGTTCAAGCATTTGTTCAGACCAGTAATGCAACATTCCTGGATGACTGAATGATACTGGGTGACGGCTTGATAACTGAATTATCATCTATGATGGTGTCTTGTAATGATCAAATCTCTCCTATTTTACTTTCTCTGCAATGGCTCTGGAATTTAGGATAAAGTATAAAATCTTCACTTTTAATTATAAGGCCCTACATGATCAGGCTCATCGATACATTGTGGACCTCCTGCAGCATTACACCACTATTCCAGGCCTGAGATCCACACATGAGGATCACGAGCTGTTGCTCTCACACTATTCCACAGTATTCCACCAGCACTAAGATTTGTCCAATCGTTCAAACAGTTTAAGGCCCAGCTTAAGACTTACCTTTTTAGAGAAGCTATTGGGAGCCTTTTATTAGTATATTTTTACGTTTTATTCAGCATGTTAAAACTTCTATGGAATTTTATTGTTCAGTGCTTTGTTATGTCTGTCTACAAAGTGCTTTAGAAAGAAACTTACTTGCACACATTAATTGTTGCTGGATGAAACTGGAGAACACTGTATTAAAAATCCCCTGTGTGTATTTGTGTGTTCTAGCCTTGCCTGATTGATGCATGGCTCCATGATACTTTCTAAGATTCTTAATTCTGAAAACCTTAGCTTTTTTGAGTTCCCTGCTAGATTTGGTTGCAGACGTCTGTCAGTACCAGAGACTAAAGCACAGCACTAGTTAATTATAGTCAGCATTCATAACATAGTCTCAGCAGACCATTTCAAATCACTGTGACTAAGGCTAACGGACTCAGGAGCTATATGGTACCTTCCGCTCCTTTGTAAATCTAATAGGCTTTCATTGCCCTTGACTGCACTGCTGCAGCATACCTTCATTCCTATGGCAGTGCACTAATCTGGCCCCTGCTGCTCAAGATTGGCTTCTAACAAACATGAATGCCAGGCCTCAATGTAGTAAAGGAGCATCTCTAATCTCCTTACATAAAACCTGTCACTCCAGAGGCTTGCGGCTGACTGTTCAAGGCATGGCAACTGCCATGCAGAACTCATTGCTCACCAAGTGAGGGTAATTTGGCTTTGGTGTGAAATGTTCTAAACACTTATGCAGCTCACACATAATCTGCCAAGCATGAAAAGCATCAGTTGTACCAGAAATGGACAGCACACTCCCAAAGTACTATCAAAGACATGACTTTAGTTAGCATTCAGTATGATGAGGGAAGTGTTTGGCCAGATCTGATTTCATTATTGTGAAGCATTCTCGTGTGAACTGTGGTTAACCGGCAAAGAGTGTCTAGGAGCAAAGGCTTAGGAGCGTTGGAAAGATGGTCTGTGATTTTGAGCTCGAGACTCCGTGCCTCTGGTGCCTTTAAAAATGGTCTGCAGGCTTGTTCCGCAGCGGTGTCAGCACATTTGCAAAGCGTGCGGCCTCACACAGACAACACCCTGAAAGAGCTGGCTTTCATGTGCAGCTCTGGGGTTGATGGCAGGGTCACAGTCTATACAAATCTGTGTTTTATTCTGAGCAGATGATGTGCGGTATATTGCCCAAAAGCATCTTAAAAAAGAGAAAGAAATTCTAAAAAGTGTTCAAAGCGACACTCAGTTGACCGCATAACTATCTTTGAGCTCTGATGCTTTTGGAAACAGCTATTTCACCACAGTTATTGCAGTGTACCAGCCAAAACCATCCTAATTTTGCCCAGTCAAAAGAAGTCTTGAATTGTCCACATGTTTGTTTGGGAAAAGTAGTTTTAACCCTTGGCTTGAAATCTGTGTAACAGCTTGAAGAGCTCTCCGAATGAATACCATGATTATCACAGCACACATTCTAGGGTGAAAATGGATTTAACATAGAAACTGGCACTTAGCCAAACGCCAGAAGCTGATCCCCCCTCATTAATGAAAGAATTCCACACTGAGGCCCATCAGATGTTCGATTCATACTGGTGAACATCACCTCAAGGAATGTAAAGAATGGGTGCTGATTGGAGATGCTGTACACAAACAGTTCTGACCAGCACAGGTAGATCATTCTAATATTAACCCTGCCAACTAGTCCATCACTCTGTAATCTGACAGCTTTCAAACTGACACAACAGCCCTGACCCCTACTCTTAGGTAAAGGAGATCAATAGGTGACAGTAAATCTCAAGGCTCCCTTTAAGGATGCTGACAGATGGGCATGACAAGACTGAGGATGGACAAGGACCCTTCCACAGGGACATGATAGAGACCTGACGTCAAGATGGTGACATTCTGACACCGTCCAGCTGAAGTACTAATTCACGCTTCCTGGAGAAATTCTCATGTCACTGTGCACACTGATAATAGAGAAGCCAGCTGGTACTTATACTATCCCCCAGACAACTGGTACATAACATCTCCAGAAATAAAATACAATTGCCAGACAATGGACAGGGCAATCCTAGATATGTTCATTAATTAAGAATGTCAGATATAACGAAAGATCACCACTGATTCCACTGCAATTCATTTAGCAGTTTATAGCAAAATAGGTTTAAAAAAGGTCAACATGGTCAGGCAGTTTGATCAACTGGTTAAAGGGGCTCCTCGTTAGACCATCTGTTCTCTTTAACAAATGCTACAGGTTAAACTACATAAATCTATAAAATAACTGTAAAATGACTAACCTGGACACCTATGACATTTACCCTAATAAATTGTATGGTAAGCCTTCTCTGCCCCTCAAGCAAGAGATGGTGAAGAAGTGAGATACATTTGGAAGTATATGACTAATGAACAGAATTACCGCTGGTTTCTTATGATTGATGCCCTCATTCCTGGTTATATATCTTTATTTTCTAAGAATTTGGGAGTCTCTGCTGCCTAATCTAGAGAAGTGCTCCCTCAGGATGTTCACCAACAGAGAAGGCCATATGTTCTGGGGATCTTACCAACGGCAAATCCGCCTCTTCATGAGCACTGTGAGGAAACAACGAGCAAAAAAAGAAAAACGTAGTCTGAATGTAATCACTTTACACTTGATTTTAATACTGCTGTATAAACAGTTCAATGAGAAAACAAAAATCTACCTGAACATACTTATCGTGACCTTGCCACACAAACAGGTACTGAATTTATTTACCAAATAATATATTCATCCAAAAGATTTCCATCATTTTGAGATGTTAATCAAATATTAAGGAGGGAGTGGAATGGAATTTCACTAGCTGATGGCTGAGACAAGAGTGTCCTTTAGCACATACAGGCAAACTCAGTTGTTGTTTAGCTAAACAGCCAAGAATTTAAGTTAAAGTTAAGCTTTGTAAGCTGCATTAATCAGCACCAGGCACCTAGAAAAAGCAAACTGGAGCCACATTTGAGGAACAAAAGCCAAGGTATGACTAAAATCCTTTTAAGCATGAGGGGGAAACGCTCCCAGACTAAAACCAGAGGCCCGTTTACTCTGTAGCTATGACATGGGGGAATAATGAACTCTGACATGTGACATCAATGTAGAGCAAGAGGCGCCTATTCAGATGGTCTCCGGGTGCGCAGGCAGACATTTTCTGAATACCTTGGGAAAGTGTATTACCTCATCAGTGTGCCTGTGTAAAGTTTTTCAGACGTGACTGTGTCCTTTCAGCACCTCTCTCGCTTCGTTACATGGTGGTAATCTCGCACAAAAAAGGACCTGGTCTCCCCACTATGCATAATGGAGACAGACAAATGGAAGTGAACTTCACTGCTTCTTTTCTCAAAAGAACTTCAGTAAGCGGCACCGCAAATCTGCTGACGGGTAAAAGTGGGGACATATCTTATGAAACTTGTGCTACTCTTGTAAAATAAGCTGTGAAAATCTCAATGAACAGGCTTGTTAATAATAAAAATGGACTATGCTGTGCAGCAGCAAAGGATTCAGAAATAAGAGATTTCTCCATGTCTACACTTTCTATAATGATTGGTGTAAAGTTAAGGTGTTAGTAGAAAGCTGAATAGACATAGCTGGACTGCCTCAACTGTAGAGAATAACTACAGCGTTTTGACATTCTCAGTAATGGGCATAGCTTTTTTTTGACAATAAACGATAGGGGACCTCGTCAACAGGCCTGAAAAACAAACTTGGCTTTCACACGGCCACCCTCCCCTTCATCGCCCCGTCCCTGTTGCCATGGTGTGTCTCAGATGTTACCATCAGGGCCTGAGACCCAAACAACTTGAGAAGTGGAGCAATGATGTCATGGTATCCTTCTCAGTTGTCAGGCCTGAGACAGAGATCCTTTTTGTAAGAATGAGGGTTGCAAGGCTGGGGGTTCTGAAATGAGATGGGGGGACAGAGGAAAGAAAAGGGGGGCCTGTGGTGTAAGTGAAAGGGACCACACTGCACACATCCGACAAGCTCTCAGACCCTGTCCAGAGACGGAACCCCACACGGCGGCCCAGAGATCTAGACAGGAGGGTGAGACATTTTCAGCTGATGACACGCTGCTTTAGGGCAAACTGAGAGGAGGACATGCAGTAAACAAAGCCCTCCAAAATAACTTCAGAGTGTCTGACCTTAATTAAAGATGGCAGAGATTCTTCTTTTATGGGGTCAGATGACCTCTGGAATGCTGCGTGAACACGTGAGAAATATTCAGTCCATCACTGCTATCAGATTCATTCCATGACTGATGTCCTGCAGTCTCTCAATCTTATTTTTTAAGGTCAGTGACACGAGGCGCATTGTTTGCATCCATTATGTTTCTATTAAATAATTTAATAATAATTGACATTTATTGCAATACAGTATCTCCTTTATTCAAATACATTCCATTGTGTCAAAGTAAAATTAACTTTAGGCATTTAGGCTATTCCTCTCAAAAATGTCAACTGTCCAATCTTACAGATTAAGTTAACTGTAAAATAGGTTGATGTTGTCAAATAAAATTCAAAAGTAACCCAATTTAGCATGATTTCACATCTAAAGCATCAGAGCAAAACAATGAGAGCACCTTTATTCTGGTGTGCTTTTAGGAAAACATAGGCATGGTAATGAACCCTAACCCTAACTCCAAGTGACACCCTCATGGTGCCAATGCCAAGGTCAGTAGCCCCTACTGTAAAAATAGTCTCTTTTTTTTCAGTCATGGTTAGGCTGGTCAGATGGCATGATCCAAAAACACAAAATGTTTTATTCCTGTAACAATGTATTATTTATTTGAAAAAAGTATAAATTTAGCTTTTAGTTTATTTAGCCTAGCTTATATACATTTTCAGTGGGCATAAATCGTTTTTTTATTAATGTGTGGTTGTGCCACCTGACCTTTCATGGGTGGTAAAATTCACGATTTTTTATTTTTTTAAAATAAACGTATCGCATTAGAAAAGCTATAACATTATCAATATATTGAGCTGTGCAGATACAAAAATACACGAATATCATACCATATCAAGAATTTCTTTATTATTTAGAAATTCTTATTTCTTACTGTCTGATTTAATGAAATTAAACATTTTTTTCTCGCAAACCATACAGGCATCAAACTAAATTGAGTACCGGACCCATTCATGAGACAGTCATGATGCGTCGCATTAGTCATAGTCATCATCAGTCATGAGTTCCACCAAGACGCCTGGATTTAGCTGAGAGGAAACAATGGATAAAAACTTGCTAAAACATTTGCAGACAGAATTATCTTTCGTATTTTACAAAAAGGCTCATCTTAGATCCAATTAACTCCAGCTGAATCAATGGATGTGTTCACAATACCCACACACAAATCAGGCACACAGGGCCAAGCTGCTTTTCTTATTATTTTATGAGCGAT
The DNA here is from genome assembly GCA_037974365.1 of Hydrocynus forskahlii. Classification (NCBI taxonomy): domain Eukaryota; kingdom Metazoa; phylum Chordata; class Actinopteri; order Characiformes; family Alestidae; genus Hydrocynus; species Hydrocynus forskahlii. The sequence continues at coordinate 7,725,823 of JBBPCX010000006.1, forward strand.
TTGGCTTTACAACCGTGGAGTCCTGGACCTGATCCCACAGGACTGGGTGTTCCCTAAGCAGTGGAACGCAGTGTGGCAGGCCTGCAATTATCCATATTTGAGTATCTAGAAACCACACAATTGCTTTCAAATTCACCTCTCGCTTTGTATACAGTTGGATTCACCATTGCACAGAACGCATTTTCTATCAGCACATACCAAAACTGACAATGACTCAACCAGTCTAGCAATGATCTCATCTCAAGATAAGCCAATTTCAGACAACTTCAAAACTTTAAATCCAATTTTATGAATTTTCCTTAACTGAAAGTCCTTATGGGTTCGTGGACCCCCTTAATGATCTTTATGTTTGAAGAAATCATTTGTTTTGGCAGTATTGCCCTGTAGCCCAACACTGGGTTTACCAGAGGTTAATGCCACTGTGCCTTGTAAATTCCAGGCTTGACAAAATACCAAACATTCTCAGGACACCATAAATCTACTTGTTCTAAACCCAAACACTGGCAAAAATATCTACTGAAGTTCTTAACAACTTTGTGTATTACGGTTGCTTTTGTAGTCTCGTTATAAATACGTCAATTATCCCAATCCTTTGGGACACCCAAGAATCCAGACAGCTAAACATTTTCCTCCCTCTCTCTAACCAAGGACCAGCTTACTAAATCATTAAACCAGATGTGTACTTCTTAAGCATCACAAATGCTGCACCATTTAGCCTTATATATGTCTTAAGCCAGACGAAGCATAGTAAACCAGTGTGCTACCAAACTGACTGACCTAAGGTTCAAGGCTAGGAGATGAAAAAGTAGGTCTTTTTACCTAAAGCTCAACTAAAGCTGGACAGTATGAACAGAATATGAAACACCAAGAACCTCTTTTCAGCTGTGGGTCCTGTATTATCATTATGACACACATCGCTACAAATGTGATATTTTCTCTTTTACCTTGTCTGGGCAATAGATACACTCTCGACTGAAAGCACATGATCCGTTATAAATCTGTTTTCAAATACGAGTACATTCTTTAAGGTCTAAAAATAGGCTAATGTTATTTTCCAATGAAAAAAAAGGACAATCCCAATTCTTTTAGCAGGCACTGAAACCCCACACTACGGATTTCAAGTTCAGAGGGAGGATGTCTCCACACGTGCATGGCCATCCAAACAAACACAGAGCCAGTGGGTCCAATCAGGATGCTCGGTTCGAGTCCTGTTTTAACTACTCGGGTTTACCTTTGGGGAAACTGGGCTGAAAGATGGGTAAACCAGGAGGTCTCCAGCAGAGTCACGCGATGTCTTTAAACTTCCCACATGTTATTCTTTATCCTGCTTTACCCTGCTCAGTGTCAGAGAACTTTAACAGCCAGCTGATGTTGTCTGTTAACCCGAGTTAGACCAGAGAGGATCCAATAGACTAACCATTCATGAAATAGACTTCATCACATCGTCTTAAATGCATGACTTGGCTTGGAAAGCTCATTAAGTCATACTGAGAAACTCAGACAGACAAGGATTTTGCCTTGCACTTCTAAAGCTCCTAGGCAAAGAACTCAAACTATATACAGTTTATATACTTTGAAAGCATCAAACACTGCTATATGACCAGTAAGCCTTCAGTAACTCCACAGGTGACTCTGACAACACTGAATATACATTCAAAACAACCATCCATACAGTATCGTAGGCAATCACTTCATTAACCTCTGTATCAACACTGCATCGTATTTTTGTAACTATCTATTCTTCCATCACTTGAGTTACAAATGATAAAATAAAAACAGACAATTTTGCTGGAATTCATCTACAAGCAAACACCACAGATAACAAAGCCCACTCTTTGTTAGTGCAACGATCTTATTCTCATATTTGTCTTTAAGACTAACGTTGATTCTTAAAGACAAATAGCTCAGATGCCTCAAGAAATCATGGAAGTTTCATACCAATATTGTGAGTTTCTGGTGTCTGACTACATTGCTACACATTAAAGTAACAACAACTGGACAGTGCCTTGCAGTTAATTCTTTTATTTTTATTTTTTTTATTAAATTGGCAACAAATCTGTAACCCCAGTTTGCAGCTTTATACAAACCCACAGACAGACGTTTCCACTTACTTGATGTTCAAAGAAGGGGTGGGCAATGTAATGATATTTTATGACTATCGACGCCACGTTTGTGGTATTGCGAACGTTTAGGAAAACCAACTCCATGTTTCATCATAAAGTGAGCATAATTATCCCAGGCATATACATTAAGTACACAGTGAGAGTAGTATAGTTTTTGCACCTCTACTTCAAAGCATGTCATTAGTCTGAAGTTATTTTTACAGGATAGGATAGGTATAGAAATTCAATTCATTCATTAAATCCTACTCTAGCAGTAATGATGACAAAGAAAAGTTTAAAGGACATCAGATCTTAAAGGAGTAGGTCAACCTGTATAAGGTTAGAAAGAATGTGGTTTCCTAGTAAACTGGAGTAGTAACGAAGACAGAGATGTTTAAAGCACATCGCATCGGATCCAGCATTCCACTAAAACATAAAATTCACTTTAAAAGGTTTGCAACAGAGATCAGCCTGAAACTCTGAGAGGCAAAAGCCGCATTCATATCAATGGATCCACCATTCCACTTAAACTTTAAAAGGTTTAGAACGTGGATCAGTCTGAAATGAAAGAGGTGAGCGCTGAAAAAGCATGAAATGTGTATTATGAGAGGCAGATCACATGTGGAAGTACTGAAAAGATACAGAACAGATAGAGAGAGCTGGAGAGGCTGATTCCAGACCTAACACAAGGTGTGTAATGTTTGATGTTTCTCTTCATACCTGCCCAGCTCCTTGCCCGGGATGAGGCTGTAGTGGTCGGAGAAGGGGTCAGTCCTGATGCTACTCCTGATCTCGGAGAGTAGACCAGAACGACTGGTGCTGGACTGGGCTCGGCTCCTCGGACACTCAGGGATCATAACGGCGCTGCTTTACACGCTACAAGCAATTGAAAACGCTTCTTTTAAACGTTAACTCTCAGAACAACACAGTTATCTTCCTGCAACCGCCTTTAGGAACCAAGTTCTCACACACTCCAACAGAGACAGCCAGCCTGGAGTGGGAACTGCAAATTAAAACTCAAAAACTGATCGACTTGGCAACAAAACCTTTAGAAGTTCACCAGTTTATGAAAAAGCGACTCTCCAATCGTTCATCTTTGCTTAAGGTTTGTGTTTAGGGTTCTAAATCACTCCAAAAACACTAAAAAAAACCGACGCTTCCACCAACTTCAGCAGCAGCTCCCCTATCTGCAACGGTCACTTTGATTTCCGTCACCATGGCTACGGCTCTGATTGACAAGAGGCTCCAAAAAGGGGCGGGGCTTGAAGTGATGGGGTTTCCCTATGGGCATGTGGCCAACAGGTCATGCTCAGTTAATCCAAAACGGCTTTAAACTCGACTTTAACCACTAAAGACTTGCATAATTGTCGTGTGTGTGTGTCTGGTTATGTGTACTAGAGTAAGAAAAGGACGATGAGACTTTAAATGTGGTTCATTTTATGTCATTTTAAGTAGACGTTGCATGAAGAGCCCCCTGCTGGCTAGAAAAGCAATGACAGTCTGTTCATAACATTAAATGCATTTTACAAATCAGTCTTTATTCACAGTCAGTGTACAGACATACTGGAGTGAAAGCATGTAAAGGGGACACTTTGAGGAGGGACAAAAATGCCTCTCAGTATTGACAAATGAAGAAAAGCAAACAGCTTGAAATTAGTTAGTAAATATACACTATATGAGCAAAAGTATTGGGACGCCCAATCATTACACCAACAGGGACTTTGCAGTGTCATTTGAATGACATTGCATTCAAATACCTAGACTTTAATATGATGTTGGCCCCCCCTTTGCAGATATAACAGCTTCCGCTTGTCTTGTAAAGTTTCCACAAGATTTTGGAGTTTCTGTGGGAATTTGTGCCCATTCATTAATTCGTTCTGTAGAGCATTTATGAGGTCAGGCACTGATGTTGTACGAGGCTCGCAATCTTCATTCCAGTTCATCCCAAAGGTGTTGGATGGGGTTGAGGTCAGGGCTCTGTGTGGGCCAGTCAAGTGCTTCCACACCAAACTCATCCAGCCATGTCTTTATGGAGCTTGCTTTGTGCACTGGGGCACAGTCATGCTCGAATAGAAAAGGGCCTTCCCCAAACTGTGAGCAAAGTTGTGTCCAAGCTGGTAGCATGGCATTGTCCAAAATGTCTTATTACACCGAAGCATTAAAATTGACCTTCACTGGAAGTAAGAGGCCACCTCAATTTAATAATTAAGAGGTCTGTCCCAATATAGTGTCCATATAGTGTAAATTTACCTATCAGAAGTTTTAAAAAATCATTTAAGGGTACCTATTAGAACCCAGACAACATTTAACTCATATAAAAAGAGTAGTATCAAAGCTAGAACTGGAAATCAATATAAAATGAACACCCAGCACAGTGTTTTATGGTGCATCAGATGCTAAACTGGCCTTTTAACCTGATTCACCTTATGGTTTAAACATGCTTGTTCTAAATGCACCCCAAGCATTAATATATCACAAGTTGTGATAGAAGTTAAATATATTTGGAATAGAACAGAAACTGATGGGAGATACTTTATATGAACATGTGGTCTATAGCTCCACATGTTTTAACATGTGGTAGCTGAAAGATATTCCAAGTCTGGACAGCATCAGTGCAAAGCATATTATAAAAAAACACAATCAAACAAAACAAAGGGCACAAAGTGAATCATATGACTAACCATGAATACAGAAAAAGTGTGAGCAAGTTCCATACTAATGAATGGTAAAAGTTCATTTATAAAGATCTTTCTTCAATCCAATTGGGATAAATTAGTGTTTACATTTGAAAATGACTCAGTGCATAACAGGATTATTTTGTGTTTTCCAATTTCAGTCCTGTCTAAATTCCACCTCTGTTTAAGAGTTTCATCTGTTTCCTGCTCTCCCACACCTGATTCAGCTCAAGAAAGACCCGATTCAAATCGCAGATGCTGGAAAACAGCGTGGGACAATTTTCCAGGCCTGAGGCTATCATTGGCATAACCTTATTAACACATGTGTTCCCTATTAATGGTCCCTTCAAAATAACAACATAACTGTGTATACAAATACACAAACAAGGCATTGAGAAGTCACACAAATGATTATAAATAATAATTAACATCACAGTCATAGTCAGGCATTCAACAAACAAAAAAATAATCACTCAATTAAAGAAACGAATCCACATTTAACAGCAGCTGTTCAGCAAACCACAATAAACCTACAAAAATAAGTACATTTGATCCATATTAGGCATACATACTTACAGATAAATAAGAAAGGCTTAGATTAGTGTCAGGGCAATATTGCAAATTCTAATTGTTTCATAGATTTTAACCTCTAGAGGGATTAATATGGACATTTCTGTGGTTTCAGTAATGTATATTGCTTCAAATAATAATGAATGTACAATGTTTAAAGTTGAGAGATACATGTTAAATATTCTGCTTTAGAAATGCTCTTATACGGATTTACATAGAAATACATTATGTATAACCTGTTCCAGGGTTAGCAATCCGAATGCATTAACAATACAGTGATCTTTAGAGTACTGACAAGAAGCAATTTGTGAGAAACATGACGTTATCTGACCGGGAACAGAACTGAGGGACTGAACCCTCATGCCTTCCACAGCCCATCTGAATCATCTGATGAGCATCCCTGACCTCTTGAGGTAGAACTCAAAGAGCTGTGCTGCAAAAGCCTGCAGTGTAATTTGGGAGCTGGGAAAACATGCTCTGGCTACAGAGCATTGAGAGGAGATAAACATTTGAGCTGCTAATCTGGGTATACTGTAAATTCGCTTACATCACACGGCTCAACAGGCCCTCTGCACACTCCCTGCTTATAAAACACTGAGATGGCAGAGAACGAGGAAGTTATCTGACTAACTAAACTGTCTAAAAGATGAAACTGTTTAACAACCTACAGAAGTGGGTATACAAGCCCAAACCCTCACTTAAGTACAACATTCCTTCTTTATTGAAATGACTAAAGAAAAGTATCTCTGAAAAAAAACAAAAACAAACTTAAGCACTTACTTAGTACAAAGCTATTAGGTAAAAATCTACTAGGCAGAAGTTCAGGCAACATGTTTTCAGAATCAGAAAACTTTACTGATCCCGGAGGAAATTGATTATTGATTAAAGTGACTGATTCTATGACATGCAACCTGTGCAAAAGTTATGGCATTATTTTATGTTTTATCCCCCCCCCCCATATGTTTAATTTAGCGAATACATAGATACTGTGCACTAAAGGAAAATGTTTGAAAATGTTAGACTTAAGCGTGTTCGTTGTAGAGCATTTATTTTCACTTAGAAAGTCAACTAAACTTCCAATTTGATCGGAGGTTCAAACTGTTCCATACGACTGTAAGTGTCGAGTTCTTTACAGAACTGCAGCCAAACTTAGTACATCCAGCGCATATCAGAACTGGAAGTGAAGTTTATGAGCTGAAGACTATTCTCACCTTTCTGATGTATATTTAGTCTAAAGTTAAACAATAAACTTAAAACATTTAGAAGTGTGGTCTATCACAAATCAACACAGACGCTGTCAGCAGTGATATTCAGGTGAATTACACTCAAATCAAAAAGCAGTTACTAAATAAAAATGAATATGCACCTGAGTAAAAAGTAGATTACTTTCTCCACAAATATACTTATATAAAGGCAAACGTATTACAATTTAAAAATACTCATGACAGCACAAACCTTCAAATGTCTTACTTAAGTACATGTTACTTGTCACTACCCACTTCTGCTAGGTTTTCTAACTTGAGGAAATGGTTTGTTGACTTTATTGATGCAATCACAGTGATTGTGAGTATTGTATTTCCAAGAAGACGTCTATATAACAAGCTATACTAAAATTACCCTTGACAAAATTTTAGTGAGGCATGGCAATTTGCTTTCTCCCCACTGTTGGCCTTTAGTGATCATCAGGCAATATCTGGAAAAGCACAAGGTATAAGAATGAATGTTCACAGAGCTTTGGCAACAAATCAAAGATGTCAATGAATGTTACTTCCTCTCCTGAGGCTATAGGCCATTGGTGAACCGCATGACAGGTGGGCTGTGTCCCCCATGCACGATAACAGCATATTAGGAAAATGAGGAATGTCTCATTAGTAACATGGCACAACAGATGAGCGGTAGCAGGGGAACAGTCAGTGAGTTCAAACACAGTAGGCTGGACGCAGGTTTTCACTAAACATCTTAGTTTCCCCGTCCCCACCCCCATAATAGTACAATATGTACAACATATCTATTAACTGTTTCATGCAAAGTCATCTCAAACACAGCTTCACATACTCTCGAATAAATCCTCAGATGCATTTTGGTAAAAACAAAAAAAAAAAGAAAGAAAGAAAGAAAGAAAAGCAACAGTCCATTGAGGATATGGTCACTGAAAATTAAATTACAGTACTTTTAGAAAAAATAGTCTCTTGGGGGTCCTAGATGTCTTTTACTCCAGACCAAAAGTGCTGGTCTCCTCCACAGCAACCAGTAGTTTCTCATACAGCATGGTGTATGAAGGGTATGGGGGCAAATCCAGACGGTTAAAGCACGTGTGGGCCCTGTAAAATAAAAAATAAAATGTAAAGATGATACCAAGATGGAAGTGCATCCACTCTGACTGGAACCAACGAAAGCAGTGCATAGAAAACGCTTATGATATTTATTTACAGACAATGTCCTGCTTGGCAAAAGTATTCAACAGATTTGTCTGGATTACAAATGATACTTTGATATTTTGTGCTGTGTCATATATTATTTTAAAAGACTGCCACCATGATGAAATCATTCAAAGCAATATTGGTTTTATGCAAGAAAACATTTTTGTGACAAAAATTCAAACCCTGTGCTGTACAAGTTCCATGGTCACACCAATGAAAGAGCTCGGCAAACAACTGGCTTGTATGGGAGGGAGGCTAGAAAGAAGCCATTACTAAAGATCAAATACACCAAAGCTTTTCCTCAGTGGGGAGTGGGCATCTTGTTAAAAACAATTAAGAATGGATGGTACAAAAGGAATGAGGGAGAAACTTCAATCTCCTAAAACCTAAAGCTTGGGAGAAACTTCAAATTTCAGGCGGACAATGATCCCAAGCATAAGGCAAAGTGATTGAACCAAGTGTCATCCAACCAACATGAACAACCTAGAGTTGCCAGAAAGAATGAGTGAAAATCACTCTCAATTTGCAAAGCTGCTAGAACCTTTCCCAGCCTTGTTACACTTTATTATTCCAACAGAAGGTGATTTTAGCAAGTGCTAGTCTGAAAGGGTTTCGATGCTTACCTAAGCAGTGCTTTTTATTTATTTATTTTTTTCTGCTAACAAATAATTAAATTTGACTGTGAAAAATGACTTTAAGAGCAAATTGGTTGGCAATATATACTGGCACAATCTGCATGAATGTCACTTGTAATACAGACAAATCTGATGACTTACTGAATACTTTTTCAAGACACTGTATATTTCCCTGGTGTGCATCTGTCCACGTGACCAAATATTAAGCTGAAACTGGGCGAGTGTCCTGCATCTGTTCCCTCAGCTTGCCCTTATTCAGCTTAGCCTAACTTGCACACAATGCCAAAAACAAGCCCATTCTCCCTGTGACAGCGAAATCTGAGCTCAGTGGAGAATTTTAGCGCTGACAGTGCCAGCTTTAGATCCACTGGCTTCCTCGTTTGCCAACATGAAAAAAAATGTTTCAAGGTGAAACACAAGATGCAACAGTGAGAGCCTTTCGAATGGGCAATTTTAAGTTGACATCCTTTGTCATCTCAAGTAACTTTATTTAAGTCTAAACAGCATGAAAAGAAATTCTGAAAAGAGGAGCTCTTTGCGTCATGAATGATTGACTCAACAATTTCCCAAGGAAACATTAAAGAAATAAAGCCAATAATGAAAACAGCAATTCAGTACCAGGCTCTCTTGCATAGCTCACAAGATTTTGAAAGATCCACGACTTGGGTTGACAGTGATGTGGTAACTTACTTCCATTAGTGTTGGGCGTCCTGCTGCTTTAGCACTTTAGGCTCCAGTTCACATGGCGCTGAAGGCCAGATATCATATGATAACAAGTGGAAAGATTAGAGATAATACCCATTTTCTCTCTGTGTTTGATTTATTAATGGCTGATACCACCTTGGGAAAACATAATCTACAAAGCATTCTTTCTCAGTCAACACTTGCGCTTGAACTTAATTTCTATTATTTGTACTTTTCTACTTTTTTGATAAGCTTGTCACATTCTTTATTATATTTAGTCTTTGTGAAAAAAAATATTGTTCTTTAGTAAAGGCAGTGGTACTTTACTAAACTATGAACTATGGAACTATGAACACTAAAATAACCACCTGAATGCACATGTGGCTCAAATGCTCTAAATATGGTTCTTTAAAGAGCCTTTTTTAAATGGTTCTATAAAGCACCAAATCCACTACCGTTACATTTAAAACCTTTTTCAGTGCTTTACAGAACCCTTTTTGCCAGAAGTGTGCTCTACATTTCAGAGGAGTGTACTACACGTGACTCAAGGGTATTCAAGGTTCATTATCAGCTGAAACCAGGTCAATGGTTGTAATGTACTCTGCAATGTATAGTGGAAGAGGGTTAACTCATTTAATGCCATACATAAATTCTTATCTCCTAAGGTCATACATTAGGGAACAGCTATAGGAATGAATTCAGAACTTGACTCTGATTAGGCCAGGGACAAGGCCTCATGAAAAGCCATTTATGAAAGCGCAAGAGCTATAATGAGAAATGTCAGTCTCTTACTCTTAATTATTCACTACAACTGATATCAGGACCTCTTAGAGCTAACATACAACTACTATTCAGAGCAAAGGGGGTGTCATGCCATGAGTGAACGCTGTCCGGCAGCAAGAGAGGACACGTGAGAGAGAGTCAGCATGAGTCACACACTTAATGCCAGCTCAAACACCTCTGGAATAAGAGCTCTCCATAGCTACTTTCAAGTGGGAGTGGGAGGGTACTTTTATAGAAGAGTAGTTGATTTATCACACATGCTGAAAATGCACATGGATAGAGAAAACTTTACAAAATTAAAAGAGAAACTGCACATGTTTTGGAAGTGCTTTGGCTCTTAGGAGATTCGGTGTGGTAAATCTTTCTCCAAAAATGCAGTCACAGTCTGCTTCTGCTGCTGGACTTTGACGGTAACCAGACAGATAGCTAATTCCTCACCCTGCCCCTGTACCTGAATGACTGGTATGTGGGACAGAGCAGAAGCTAAGGTTTAACGCATGCATAGTTTTCCAAAAGAAGCACCTTCTACCCAAGCTCAGAAATGCCTCAGGATCAGTTACCATAGAATTTAATGTGTCTCTCTTCATACCTGGGTAGAGAGGTGATCTTCCCCCACTTTTCGATGCAGAAGCGGCGCAGGCCGTTGCTTCCACGTAAAGCTGCGAAGCCCTCGTACGGCACGCTCGACGTGCCCGTCACAAACTGCAGCAGCCTCAGCCTCTGCTCATTATTAAAACGCTCCACAGCTCCCCAGAACCACCGCATCACTATATGTCCATCATGGTACCCTGGATGGAGATGAAAGGGATAAAGATAAAGGGAGAAAGGGGAAGGGAGAGGAGAAAAGGAGAGAAGAGAAGAGAGAAGAAGAGATGAGAAAAGCGAAGAAGAAAAGAGAAGAGAAGAGAAAATTAGACGAATGGGCCATGTAAAAAAAAAGGTAAATGCATTTCATTCTGTAAAGACCAACAGCACATGTACATTGAAAAAGGTCCTTTTCCTCTGTAAGCCTGACACGTAAATGCTGCCTAAACCTTGCATGAAATGTCAACAGAGGCACTATGGTTATGAATGAGGTCATTCTAGCACCACAGAACCACCAAACCACAGGGGTCAAGAAAATACCGTAGAGGTTGCATGTTTTTCCTCTGACGTCTAAAGTTCCATCCATGGGAATGAACTGCGAGAGAGACCAGCGACTTTGCTTGTTTTGGCGGCAGAGGTGGCAGAAGGTATTGCGGACTCTGCTGGCCTTCCAGAATGATTTATAGCAGGAGCTCTGAGGAAAGGAGGGTCAAATGGCTCAAATGGAGCAGATGATTAGCCTAGGCAATTAAGCGCTTAGGCCTTAATGAGGGTCAGATGAGTGTTCTGCCAATCCCAGCACAGCACTCCTGGAGGTTAATGATTTACGGACATGTGTGGATATTTTTGGCATAGAAAGGTGTCTACAGCAGCTGTCATTTTAGGGGAGAAATATAAAGACCCCAAGACAGGACGTCTGCACCAGAATAAATATCAAGGTCATAACTGCATGCTGTGTCTTGCAATTTAAAAATTAAATGACATCCATATTTAGACTTTTAAATGGCACTTTCGCCTCAAGGGATTTACTCTACAACTAACTACAGGGGATGTCCTCCAGGGCAATATTAAGCAAACAGACTCACTCAAGGGCACGTCAGCCGTCAGCTCTGACTCTGACAAAGTTATCTGAGTGCTAGGCTACCACTACTCATGCATTTCGTTCTTACCTCCTCTGTACTCAGTATTGGACCGCCAGTCGTTCAGGTCTATTTCAGCTGTTCCTGCAATGACCAGCTCCAGCTCTCGAGCATCAAAAACTGACACCAGACGTGAATCTACCACCTGATCAGAAAAAAACAAGGGGTACAATAAAGCCAAGTTCATCGTTAGATGCAGCAGCTTTCATGAGTATCCGTTAGTGGTACAGTCTGAAGGTATTTGGATTGTGTCTTAGGTCCTTTCCAACTTATGAAATCAAATAAGGTTTGTGACTTTTTTTAAATGTTTCAGTCTCATTTTCAGTCTCACTTTAAAACTTTCAGTAGTTGTACCTCAAAAAATAGGTAGCCACATAAAGCACAAAGCTTCAACTACAACTGAGAAATCATAGTTAAATTGAGGTGGTTCAATGTGCTCACATACCTCGTAGAAACCCCGTACCAAAGCTTCTGTCTGCTGCACCACCCCTCTCTCCACCCTCCACTTGGCCATTCGCTCAATGTACTCCTTCTTATTCTTTTCAGTCACCTGGATGTTGGATCCTCCTGACTTCAGCTCCCTCTCGGTTACCTGTTCATGACCGACAAAATCAGACAAGTTTCAATGCACAAAGACTCTCAAGCATAACACTGTGAATGGCTGGGAAAACATGCATGCATGGTACAGTCAAATAACTTTAAACAAGCTCTTTTAAATAGTGCCAATAGAATGAATACCACTGAGAAATGCAGTACCTGTCCAAAAACCTCCTCGTTAACAGTAAAGTTCAGGTCAAGGATGTCCGTGATGTCATTGTCCTTCATCCACTGGAGGCTCTGGTGGAACTCCTCATCCAGATACTCTAAATCGCTCAGATCAGTTGCCCTGCACAAGGTGATACACACTTGCACACTTACAGACATCTGAACAATTAAGGAGAATGTCAGTGGATGGTGGCATCAATTAACAACAACAAAAACAAGCAAACAAACAAAAAACACCAGCGGCAAAGTGAGCATAGAACTAGAGAAATGAAGGCAAGGATTATCATCTTCACAAAACATACTATATGTACTACTATACAGCAGAAAGGACTGATTTTTCAGCGAAGACCAGTATCTCCACTTGTGATTAAGTATAAGACTAGGCTTAATCTGCATCTCAAAAATAAAGCATAAAACTCACAGTCGAAGCAAGGCCTTGTAGAAAGGCCGTGTGAAGAAAGCATCCAGCAGGTACTGATGAATCAGCGCCAGCCCCAGGATACGCCCACTGAAACGGAACCTGTAGGAAGAGCATTAGCGAACACACTCACATTTGTTTCATCACTTACATAACTTAAGTGCTGCCCTTGTATCAATATTTTTAGCTTCTTGCATTCCAGCCTTCATATTACATGATGTCAGGGTACACTTACACAATCATACCAAACTTTAAACACATGGTCAGTTCACCAGCTGAATAAAGCACTTACAGCATATCCGCAAACTGCAATGACGGAGTCAAATTGTTCATATATTTTGATGTCAATAACAAACTGATATATGTTTCAAGTATTTCTGTTAGGTTATTTGGAAAAATAGGCAAGCTATGAAGCTATGTGTGTGTCTATGCGTGTGTGTGTAAGGGTCAGGTCGAGGGTGTCATGTAACCTGCATTTAAGAGTTTCCTGCATTTTCTGTTTTTTAGACAATCACCAAAGTGTTTTTTTTTCTGTTTTTTTTTCAGGCATATTTCTCCAATGAAAAAGTCTTAGGAGCGAATCTTTTCTAAATGAGGACACTACAATGAAAAGACCTGAGACTGGGTTATCCTACCCCTTAGAAAAAAAGAGGAAAGTATCCATTTGGCTAACATTTCCATCATCACTGTAATTTGCTGAACAAAAGTGACATTTTATCTGTCAGTCAAATTGCCTAAATGACACAAAACAAATACCGTGACATTCTTTGCATGCTTATCATAGTGACTGACAAGAAGAGGAGTACTGCTTCATAACCACATGCCACATCGACAGGAGCGGTGAAAGTGTGTGTGTGTGTGTGTGTGTGTGAGGGAAGGAGAAAGAGAGGGAGAGAGAGAGACTGAAAACTCACCATTCTAAATGGTTCTCTACGAAGGTGGACATGGGGCTAATCTGAACAGTGTAGGTGTCGTTGGCCGAGTATTCAAACAGGCCGTAGTAGGGGTTAAATAGCTCCTGAGACAGCAGAAAGAAGAATTCCCGCGAAGGCCCACTGTAGTCCAGACTACATAAGAAACAGATAAAAACATGTTTTGTCTGATTAGAATAACAAAATACTCAAACAAGCATTGGGGATGAAGCTTAAAAAAATCTAGTCCATGACTGGGTTTAATTTCCCAACAATGAAGTGAAGATGAAGGCTAAAGATAAGAGATAAGATAAGATAAAGTGAAGATAAAGTGAAGGAAATGTTTGAAAACAGTTTCATTTGCACATCCCAGCTTTCATACATGATTTAAGCTCTGTTCATACTGCTCTGTTCATACTGCACTGCATTCATGTCATCACTGCATATCATCAAGTGATGAAGCAAACATGAGTATGCTGACTAGAAAGGGGCAAAACATGGTGAACCTTTCACATTTATGAGTTGTACCACTTCTTAAAAGAGCTGTAAAGTTATATTTCACAACAGTACTGCACTTTTAAGCATCTATAGTGTGAACAAGACATGACATTAGAGTAGATAATATTAGCTTGAAGGCTAGACACTACCATTAATACACAGAGACAGGTTTCAAGTTTACACCTTTACTGAAAGTCACCGTAAAACTACTTACAAACTAAAATATGTTTGCTAAATATCTGTTCAGTACCCCGTGTTTGAATACATTTGAATAAAATTGAAAAGATGTGGCTTTTTGTTGTTATGACTGTGGAACAACAGATATGAAGGACCAATATTAGGCTCATTTTAAAGAGATGCATTTCAATCACAAAATCTCCAAATTGTTTGGGCCATAATGAAGAACTGACTGTTTTACTGGCAGAGTTCTTACAACAGAAGTTAGAAAGCCACTGCAATGTGTTTTTTTTTTCAGGCTTGAAGGTGGACATACCCTTCTTCTCCTACAAACGTAATGTAGAGCTTGTTCCTCTGCAGCTCTTTGCGAGAGTAGGCCATTGCCTGGTTAAACGTGCCTTCCAGCAGATGCTCTCTTCTGATGATCAGCCTAGGACAGATGTGGGATTTTAACATAGAGGAACTGGTCAAATAACTGCTTTATTTTTTTAAATGCAAAAAGCGTACACACAAAGCAACCGCTAGCCCATGCAAACACACACTTACTTGATTTTTCCTGGCCCCTGGCCATAGCCCTTGGCTTCAAGCTTCCTGTAAAAATTGCGCAGTTTGGCTTCAAAGTCTCTGCGGTATGGTGCAGGAGCTCTGGCTCTCTGCAATCCTGCCAACACATACACACACACACAAAGAAACACAATTCAGTGTAGGTTATGGTTCTCTACCTACAATTACTCATAAAATATTCATAACCCCAGCCTCTGAGATACATATTTTTGGATTGAATACTGCCTTCTGTAATAGCTTTTCAACTGTTCCACCTCATTTCCATCCAGCTGTGTTATCATTTCATTTATAAACTCTTTTTCTGAATTCCCTGAAACCTCATCGGACCCCCTCTGAGTGGTACACTGTACATGTTCCTCCCACTAGCTCTGGGAAGCTCTTTACAGCCCAGCAGGGTGCTGCAGAATCATGCATAAAGCTCCACATCAAAGACCATCACAGAGAGGCATGGGAACAGGCAAGAGGCGAGCAAATTTGTTTTAGCTCAAGGGTAACGCCGACTGGTTGCTGCAAGGACAAACACAACTGATGGTGGGAACTATTATGCAACTTGTCTGTGTGGTGATGAGGAGCTGACTCCAAAAGAGTCGATTCTGTGACTTTAACATGTCTGAGAGTCATGGTCGACTCTTGGCTTACGACAGAGTCTAAATGTTGTCTGACTCTATCAACACTGTAAGTGCCTCAAGTGGTACTTTGTAGGAAAGCATTTGAGTTGGAGTAGCATTAACTAGTTCAATTACAAGGCCCCAGACAGTTGTGACAGTGTCCTGGCTTGCTAATGCCTAACAGCCACCTAGGGCCCACAACAACTAGAACCTGAATTCGCTGGACGCCATTAGGTAGAATTTTTCACAGAGATCTGTATACATATACAGCCATGGGAAAAAAATGAGAGACCACTTTTCCCTTTTTATCTGTTCACTGTTTGCACAATTTGCGGCAGTGTGTGTGTGTGTGTGTGTGTGTGTGTGTGTGTGTGTGTGTGTGTGTGTGTGTGTGTAAAATGCAC
>JBBPCX010000006.1:7741860-7766423 GCA_037974365.1 Hydrocynus forskahlii
GTGGTGTATACATACACACACACACACACACACACACACATATGTGTGTGTGTGTGTGTGTGTGTGTGTGTGTGTGTGTGTGTGTGTGTGAGTGTGTGTGTGTATATATATATATATATGTATATGTGTGTGTGTTTGTGTGTGTATGTGTGTGTGTGTAGAATGTACTGCACTCAACACTCTCATGCCCTCATCACCTTGGTGATGCCTCAAAGCTCATAGCATTTCAACAAATAATGCCTGAATATTTTAAACCCTGGAAAAATGACGCAATCCTTCAAGAATTGTGTCATATACAATCAGATTCATTACATTATCACTGATGGGGCCAAACCTCATATCTCCAACAGCAACTTTATCGGAGAAAAAAGAAAATTTAAAATGGAAGGTAATATATGAAGGTTTTTAATGTATTGTCTATTTTTGTAGCCCTGTTGTATGTTGCCAATGTTAAAAAAAAATCAAATGTCAAAAATTGAGATTTGTTCCAACAACAACAATCTATGAAATCTGCATCACGGAAAACGGCTCATACAAAAATCACACTGGAAATGACTCACAGCTCATTTAAATCACAGCGATTTAAATCACATTACATCTACCAGAGGCAAAATGCAGTAGTTTTGTGTCGGATAATAAAGTGTATTGTCAGACTTCAACTATTTATGGTCAACAAATGGTCTAAAAACACTGTAGCTGCATCTAACCATGTATGTTCATTGTAAAAGCCCGGCTTGTATAAACCCAGGGACCTTTTTGTCCCACATGGAGGTAGAGTGTGAGATAGCAAACTCCAGAAATCCCAGCACGGCTAGCAGACAGGCACTCCCAGCCTCAGGCCAGCACCCAGCATGTATGAATGAGTCACAATCAGTCGAGAAACAAGCCATCTACCTACCACTGTTCAACAGAGCAGAACACTTAACCCCTGTGTGCTCCTGCAAAAGGTAACTGCAAAAGGTTCTTAAATGGTTCTTCGGTTGGACAAAAGTTTTCTTTCTGTTTAACTGGGATTTGTTTTAGAACTATGTTCTAAATGTTTAACTGGGATTTATTTTAACTAGGATTTTTTTCAATGTATTGGCTTAATAATAATACATTAGTATTTATTAATTTAATAATACAATTATTAAATAAAT
This sequence comes from Hydrocynus forskahlii, assembly GCA_037974365.1. NCBI lineage: Eukaryota > Metazoa > Chordata > Actinopteri > Characiformes > Alestidae > Hydrocynus > Hydrocynus forskahlii. The sequence continues at coordinate 7,743,000 of JBBPCX010000006.1, forward strand.
ATTGCAATGCATTTGCAATTATTTACTTAAGATAATTATTATTTACAAAAACACATTTTATACAGCAGCATACACCTATCTGAACACCTTAATTTCTAAAAGTGTCTAGAAAATGCAGACAAGTGGCACACTCAGCATCAACCAATAATCAGGAGGTACACAGCTTCTCGGTTTACACACTAACCAGCTGTCCAGTCTGACGCCTGCGATGTCCCAGTGTAAACAAGCCTATTCAACATGTTCTAACCAGCACAAGAAGCCAATATTGATGTCCTTTTTACGAATAGGTATTGATCTTTCAACCATTGTACCTTGGGTGGTGGGAAAGGCTAAATGTCAGGTGAACAGTCAGATTTTATTGGTTGGGGGTTGAAGGTGACCAGCTAACAGACTGTGGAAAGAGCGTTGATGTCCTTTACACAATTTGGGTCACTAGGGCTGCAGCTAATGGTTACTCTATAATCAATTAACCTATTGATTATTATCTGATCAATCGACTAATTGAACTATTGTGACTTTTTTGGTTCCTATCCTTCTGCCCCCATTATCAAGCAGTTTTTTTCATCAGAAGCTTCATCACTCATGATATATAGCGCAATCTGTTGAAATAAAAAAAGTGTTACAGAGCATTACAGAATACTGTTTTAGAGCAAAAAAATCATGCTGACCAACATTTTGTTGACATATGGTTGCAGTTCTACAGCATGCATATGGTACTTGAAGGCCACATCAAGTATATCTTAATTTTATAACAAAGAAATCTTACAAGATGCTTAGAAGCACACAGGTTATTTTTGTACATTCTGAAGCTTGATTTTTGTGTAGATTGGTAACATTCCACTATCAGTACACATGATTTAAACTAATAAAAGACTGATCAGTCAAACCGGACATTGGACGGTAACTAAAAATGCTGTTGCAGAGGCAAACACAACAACAGACAAAAAACCCCCAACAATTTTTACACTCCTAACAAGTGGGTTCTAAGTAAAGGCACTAGTTATATATAGAACCGTGTAAACTTCAGTGGTCCTTCTCTATGATGGAGAGCCCTTTGAATAAAGTTCTTTATAGAATCTTTCAAGAAGTCCCAGAGTACCCTTTACAGTTCTTTAAAGAATCTCTTGTGCCAAGAGTACATTCAATTTATTTCTATTTATCCTACAGTTACAATTTTCTAAATTACTCAAAAAGTAGCTTTATAGCTAATCAGCGGGCCTCAAACTCTGGCACAGAGCTGTATATCATACGAGAAACATACTCTTCCTTACCTGGAGCCCTGACACTTGGTCCAGCCACTGGAGACTGATCCCCTTGCTCTTCACTCCACTGACCCCCCTCAGCTCGCTCCACCCTACATTGGGGCGATCCATCTCCCAGCTCCCTCACCTCTGGGCTCTGCAAGTCTGGGGCCGACTCGAAGGCGCTGTTCTCCTCCTCCTCTTCTTCCTGCGAAGAGAAGACCGTGCTTTCCGACAGGCGTGTGCTGTCCACAGACGAGAGGCGTGTGTGGCTGCAGAAGCGGTTGCGACCCTCGTTGCCCGAGTTGCTGTAACAGGACGTGCTGTAGCAGGACGTGCTGTAACAGGAGGTGCTGTAACATGAGGTATCGCATAGTTCGCACTCACTCTCTCGTGGGCCTCTCAGGCCCCCTCTGGCACTCTCCATCTCCCCATCTTCACTGTCTGGGCGTCGTGGCGTAGGGGGCGAGGGGCTCTCACCGTCCAACAGCTGGGTGAGCTCAGATAACCGCTCGATAGACAGGCTACGGGGCAGGGTCCTTCGACAGCATGGTCCAGGACATTCTGGCACTATTGATGGAGACTGAGCCTCAGATGTACCCTCTTCGTTCTCTTCTACCTCCTCTTCTTTGTCTTCTGTAGGCTTCAGAGTGACGTCCTCAGAAGATTCTGGATCGAGTGCTTCTTCGTCTTCCTGGCTGTTGCAGCGCTGCTGGGCCGAAGGCAGGCTGTGAAGCAGGTGGTGGATGCGGATGTAGTGTGACCGTGGGGTCTCAGGCTCTGCGCAAGCGGACGCAATGACCGTCTCAAGTTCGGACACGGGCAGGGAGCAGGGTCGACGCTTCATGGCTTTGCGCTTCAGCATGCTTCTCGTTCTTGGAGAATATGGTTCTTCTACACTATCACCATCTCCCTGCTCTCTCGTTTCTGTCTGTCCTGGGCCTGCTGCTCCCTCCACCTCTGGAGCTTCTCTCACCTCCCCAGCAGCCTCTTCTCCTGGGACATCATTAGTAGATTCATTCTCACAAGCCTCCAGAGCATCTGCCTCAACCTCTGCAATCCCATCCTGCTGTCTCATTTCAGGTTCTTCAGTCAGTTCTTCAAGGTTCTGCTCCTGATTTCCATCCAGTTGCTCAACTGTGCTGAACATTTCGTCATGTGCTCTGCTCTCTTCTTCCTCTGGTGCCACTTCTGCCTCTCCAACCGCCTCGGGCACCTCCAGCTCAGGCAGAACATCAGCAGAGGGAAGGCCACTGGGCTCAGCAGGGGAATTAACAGACACAGAATTCTGTGTCTCAACATCCGGAAAAATGTCCTCAGGGCGCTCAGATCCATCTGGCGGCATGCTCAGAGTATCTTCTGCAGCCAAGTCAGAAGCTTGTGCTGCTGCTGGGTCAATAATCTGCTCCTCCACCACCTGCTGCTCAGGAGTCACTCCGTAGTCTGACTCTGCATTGGCAGACACCTCCTCATCATCTGCCAGAAAGACCAGGTACATCCGTTATTAGAAGTTCAGGGACAGGGATATGATCGATAGAGAAGATTCTGTGCCAGATCTCGAAGCAATCATAACACTGATGAAAGGTCAAATGCAATTCACATTACTTTCCATTAGTGACGAATCACAAATGTGCCAAGCTGAAAAGAAAAAAATGTTTGTTACAATGTCCTGATGCTGCTTTGATGTGTTTACCGAAAAGTAATTTGCAAAGATTTGCCTTTTAAATAAATTAAATACTGAATGAGAAGGTGCATGCAATCCACACTGAAAAGCAGTTTTTTACTGTGTACTTGAATGTAGCAAAACTAAATGCGATGTGCATTACTGATAGGGCTAATAATACGACAGTGAGTTTCAACCTTGCAGTGTAACTGGCTGAGAGGTGTTCTCTAAGTTACAGTATTTCAAAATAATGGCACACAAATAAAATATCTTTTACAGTCTTTTTCTTACTCGCATGCAAACAAGCAACAACAAAAAGCCACTAACAAAACATAATAGCCTCTACAAAAGTAAAAGCTGTCTATACCAGACAAAAACACCAAAGCTTTGATGATCCCCCTTAAATACTGTAGTGAAGCCAAGACCCCAAAACATGATTAAACTAGTCAAAAACAGATGAGGAGAACCTAATCCATGAGGTGGAGAAAATTGAGCTATTGAACTATTCCTTTAATATTTCTAAGAACACAAGTGGTGCAGGTTTAATTGATATTTTTAATCTGCCATGAGTGACTGATATTTTTAAAAGTGCTACCTACTGTAAAATGTGGAGATAGTTCCCTCAAGCTAATAAGTTCATAGTTTGTCAAAGTTTTTGCAAAGCAAAAATTCACTTTATTGCTTCCATATGCAGAGGAGCTAAATCTGAACAATCCCTTTTTTGTGTGTCAGCATTGTATCAGAATCCAATAATGAAAGTCATAAAATTGCTATAATTGCAAAACACTTAAGGTAATAGATACTGGCACTGGAGTGCTGTGATCGTAGTCAGGAAGCCAAAAGTATTACTACAGTATTATTTCAAACCTTTAAATAAATTTCCTTGGTCATGATGACTAAATATTCAGTTGAAACTAAGAGTATAAAAATGCTGTCATACTTTCCATTTTCTAACTGACACGTAAGTACAACACTGGTGCTGTAGCTCACATTGCAACACACTTCTGTGCAAATCAACTGCCTGATGAAATCTAGACTGTGGTTTTTGGATATAGGCCATTGCACAGGATGCTACAACATGAAAAAGTGCTATTTAACAGACCAATTTCTCTGCGACTGTAGGTAACTAAAAAGGGGTTTTAGCTTAAATTATTAGACATTGTCATATAACCCTACAGTCTTCACTTCACTGGTGCTGCACTGAAATGTAATCACTCTCCAATCACAACCCGAACGTGGGGTGTGAAAGTTGGAAGTGTGGATCACATTCGTGACTTCTGTTGATCAATGTTTATGTGATTACTCTTCTTCGTTTCTCTATTCCCACACACTCTGATGATTGCTTTAAGATCAGGCCAGGATCTTTTCCAGGCCAAAACATTAGGCGCTTCAACAGATTTTGTTTCAACAGAGTAACAACATTTTCATGAGTGTATTCTGCACTGTAAACAGTGTATCACTATGGAAGCACTGAAGTGTTCTGTTTTCAGAAAGCTTGGCAGGGTAAGATGAGAACGTTATGCAGACCTGGGTGAATGGAGGACGTTATCTCAAACCGAAACTGCAGCTGTCCACTAACATGATCGGTGGGCAGCCTGCGGCCCAGAGCGTAGCTTACCACCCGATCACTGAAAAACATGTACACACACACACACACATACACACACACAAAGAGGGCAGCTTAGTATTCTTGACATTTAAACATCTGGGCCAGATTCACACGTCTTCATAAATGTTCTTTTCTTCTTAATTTCACACTTTTAACATTTCTCCTAAAAACAATTCCAAAAACATGCGGATTTCTTGTAAAAATTTTCATGAATACATTTTTAATAGCATTGTTTTAGACCACAAGAGCTTTTAAGGTAAGGCTTTAAAGCTGTATCACAATTATAGTTGTTAAAACCCACCACAGAGGGTATCACTAGTTCTATCACTAGTTCATGTTTAATCTTTTTGTTTAATTTTGTTGTTCTTTCATTTTTCCTGATCTGACAAGCAAATTAAACTGAACAGTGGGTTAAAGAAATGGCTAATTAAAATTCACATTTCAACATGGTCTTTAAAATATATCACAGTATCAATATGCTACATGACAAATAACCTATAGCTTCCATAACAATTTTTTATTATATCTGAAAACTACATTTTTGTGTTTGAAAAGTTCATTTAAGAACATTCTTATTATATTTGTCCTAATTTGTAAGTTTTTGCCCTAAATAAAAGCTCCAGGACTGGGAGCCAGATTCATGAAAAAATAACTGGGAAGATAAAAAGTAAGGGAAAAGGGAGTGGTAGTAGAGTCACCTGCAAAATATAAATATCAAGCATTAAAAGAACTAATTTATCACCGGGGGAACTATTTGAAAGTCGCGCTAATGAAAAGACACAGCTGTCTGAGGCATCTCTTGGTGACTCCAATGTGTGATGATTTGAATAACTTACCCGATAGCGTGCTTCTCCAGTAACCTCTGCACAGGCACACACAGCTTTCCCAGGAAGCGTTTGATGATGGGCCTGCTCTTAGCAAACTTGTCTTTCACCTCGATCTCCAAAACGTCAGTGGGCAGAGACACAAAGTTAAACCTCTGTGGACAGAAGGAGCAACAAGAGACTATGAGTATGAACAAAAACCTACACTGTTTCTGTTTCTCACTGATGAAAAGCTCTCTTTTGTATCATAGCTCTAGAAGACTGAGAGCAACACGTTGTTCCAACCATATTGATTTTTTCAATAATCTCAATCCTGAAAATGAACATAAACACACCACTCCCCAGCTGGAGCGGTAGCCTGCCTCATCTCACTCACCTTGCTGCTGTCCAGAGTGTTATGATGGGTTCACAAAAAGAAAAAGTTCACATCCTTGCTAGAGTTGAAAATCAAAAGCTTATGTTTTTTTTGCCCCCAGCCATTTCCGATAAAGAGTGTTCACGCTTGGTAGGTTTGGTTTGATTAAATTTGATGAATGTGGCTCATCGGAGCAAGAGTGCTGTTTATCTGCTTTGCTACCTGCACCAGATGAATTTCTGACACTGTTTTGACATATGGGTGCATTTTATTACCAAGTTCTGAATTTGTAATCATAAAATGTACAGTTAAATTTTTAAATATCACTGAACACATCAGGTGAATGTCATGTTAATGTGCTGTATTAAAAACAAGGATCAAGGAATGAAGGAATCAAAATCAAGGGATGAACTCTGACCGTGATGTTGGACCAGATGAACTAAACCACAGGTATAAACTTTGTGGGACATACTGTATAATATTACAAGACAGATGAAACAAGAAATATAATAGCACATAGGTACACTATATATGGATAAAATACTTCTTATATTGGCTACTACAACCAAAGTCAGAGACCACTCTATTGTATCAACCATCAAGTGACTTACTTAACAACAAAACACTTCATAGAACAGTGTAATGCAACATTCTTGAGTGCCAGAAAAAGAACTGGCAATGCCAGTCTAGTTGGGTTCATCTTATAATTCACTGCTTATAATTTACTGCCTGCTTACAGCGCTTCTGCCACCCCCCGTGCCAGTTCCAGCATCTTCTCAGCTGCTCAGTGCACTCAGGCAAAAAATCCAGTTCCATTGCAGCAAAATCTGTGGCAGCTAAGTTATCTCTGTTGGATTCCAAAGTCATCCAAAGCACAGGGATCTACATTACAATCACATCTAGCGTATTTCAGCATTATGAAACAAACACAACTGGCTGGTAGTTGTCTTGAAATGAGCCATGACTAACTGCTCTGCTTCATAATTATAAGGAAGGGTGCTACACTGCTTTTGAATGAGAATTGGAATGAAGCGGGGCGTGTGGGGTGTGTGGGGGGGTGCTCCTCAGTTTCAGAACCTTTTCTGTAGCTCTCCTGTTTGGAGGGTGGCAGTCTGGTCTGGCAAAGGTCTGGAAAAGCAGATCCTGTCCTTCCCTGTAGCTGTCCAGGGTGCTGAAGACAGTGAGCCACAGAGCCAGAGAGCTGAATAAGGCACTTAAAAGGGGCCAGGCTTCAGCCAAGGCTTACAGAGACAAACCTGAACCTGATCCAAAAGACAAAGACTCAGAGTAGAGTCACTGGGAGGTGTATGAGACAGGACCATGATACCATTTTAGTATGGCGTGTGAAATTCAGTGATACCCTAAATGGTGGGTATTCTTAGTCATTCGGCAATACGGCTCAACTGCGTATGTCATAAAAAGGATTCAGAGCAATTACAGAAAGTTTGTAAATAACATAAGCCAGTGTTTAGTCACTGAATAATCTGTGCAAATTTAATACAAAACTTTGTTAGGGCTCTTTTCCACTGGCACAAGGAACCATGTCATACCACGTTTAAATGTTTTGCCATTACAAATAAAGCAACCCTTACCCATTCTGTCACGGTCCTGCTTGAAATGTTGGTCGAAATGCTGTCATCACAACATGGAAAGAGACCCTTATTTTTTACTCTCTGTGCAAAAATACCCACAAACTAACAACTGGAGAGTCAACAAAGTACAATCATTACTATCTGTTTGGGCTGAAGATATATTTTAGTGTGAGTTTTATCAACTCTAACAAGTTAGCTGGGTTAGGTTTTCATCGTATGGCTAACCAATGCTGACAAAAAATAACCTCAAACAAGACCATAAAAATACCACAATATCAAAAGCAGCTCTGAGAGAAATACCTTCTGCTGGTTCGACTCCATGGACGCGGTTTTGGAACAATAACCAGCCATAAACTGTGGGGAAAGAACTGCGTGGCTGATGCATCAGAAACACCGACACTCAAAAATCAAAGTGAACTGCGAGTTCTGTGCCATCACAGTACAGTTTAAGTACAGCACGGTTCCTGTACACCTGTGGAAAAGTACCTGTAGTCTACACTTTATACACTAAACACTAAACAAGACTAAATATGCCCTGCTTGCTAAGAAATATACAGTTGTTCAGTGTTCTTTCAGTACCCATTCACAATACGCATTCTTATATATTTTATTTAAAAACACTCACCCTCATTTCAAGATGTTAAAGTGTAGCCTAAGAGAGAGTTTTGAGGCCAAAGCCATTGCTTCATATTTTCAGGGCAAAGAAATTGTTTTACACCCAGTGACATTGAACTGTAAGTTAAAAGCCATCATTTGTACAAATTCTGAGAGTAAAACCACATCCTTTCATTAGGAGCAGACAGCTTATTATGGAGTGCCAAACTGACTAAAAGATAATTCACCATTAAGGCCTTTATCAGACTTCAGTCAGTAGAAGAAAGTCATTACTGGAAAATGTCTATACAGTTTATAACACTTTCTTGTTTAGTGTTTTGCTTCTGTCCTCTTATTTTCTGTTTCCAACAGAGTTGAAAATGTAATCTTAAAATTTAATTGAAGGTATTATCCACCCAGCATCCACATCTCTCCCCCCTGCCGTTTTGTCATCCTTAGTGTTTGCTTTTAATTGAACATTACTGCTTCTTCTGCCGGAGGAACAGGCAACTGTACAGAGAATTTCGTCTAATTAAGATCTCTGTTTCTCCCGAGTGTTTTTGCAGTCACCTGAATCGAAAGCTACCACGGTTTATTAAGAATTACCATGGTGCTTCAAATCTGTGCTTTCATTATTCATTATAGTCCCTATTTAGATGTAACTATTTAATTACATTCTACCACAACAATAACTATTACAAGACAGGTATGAAGGGTGTAAAGGTTCACCCTTTTCACCGTTCAGTTATGTCCTCCATTTCTAAGAACCTGCTCAGTTTGCATCATAGTTTAACTTGGAAAAACAACTTTAGAAACTTTACATTTTTCACTTCTTTAACAGAAAATAAAGTGAAACAATTCGCAGCACTAATGTTTTCAGGCATGATCAGTTCAATTCAGCATCAGCCTCTTTCAGCACGACACAATGACTAGGACACATTTAACCTGGATTTAAATTTACTATTATGTGTCTGTGTAGGCTGCATACTCGGTCGTTGAACAAAAAGCAATCATACAAAAACAAATTGTGGTTCACATCACATGCTTGATGAGTTGAACCATAGACTGATGGACTGCAGATTGGTCCAGAACACTGAGGAATTGGCTGTTGTGCTGAAAGAGGCTGTTTCTGAATGGAACTGATCATGCAATAAAATGCTGAGGCTGTGAATATATCTGGATAGTTCACCTTACATTTTATAAAAGAGGAGACAAATCTGAGGTTTAAAGGTTTTTCCCCAAGTTTTTCCAACTATGCTGCAAATAGAACAGGGATCCTGCATAACAAAAACTTTTATCAAAATGAAATGACAGTATCTACAGTATTAATTATAGTAATTACACTAGACCATGCTTCTGTTATGAGTAGTGATGAAACCAGCCTTTAGAGGTAAAAAATGAGAGTAAATTAATCAAAGAATAAATGAATAAAGACTGTGACACTGATGTTAAGCTGGGAAAACCTTAACAGTGAGCATTATCAGAGAGAGTGTTTCGGAGAAGTCACTATCGGTGGCAACCCTGGGACTGCTAATTGTTCTTAAAAGCCCAATCAGGAATCACTGCAACTTTTTGGTACAACAGAAGAGCATTAGTCAGTCAAAGTAAGCCCTGGGGCTGTGATGGTAATCCCTGACCGGAGCTTTTAGAAAAGTGAAGAGTCTTCAGAATCTGCGTCTCTCAAGAGAAACTGGCAGAGCAGCGCTCAGATCTTGGCAATGTTAGCAGCTTTATCATAGATAATGACTCATCTTCGGCCTTATAGGGAATACAAGATCTATTCTCCCAGAACACTGCATTCTTTTGGCCTGAGGCCGTCTGGAATCCTGCAGAGCTGTAGAGAGGGGAAGATGGGCTGATAGGGGTTGATATTTCTGTATCAGGTAACCAGAAAGGCACTGCCGTGGTTTGGTCAAGACGCATAGAGGAACACACTGTGCAGTACTCTTTTAGTCTCTTTTCCCATCAGCTCAGGCTTGTGGGTTTTAGCCCCCTCAGTGTAATTAAGTCCAACCTTCCTAAAGACCCTCTCTCCCTTCTGAGACCTCCACAGGGTCCACACATGCTGTCCGACAGAGCAAGCTGCAGCTTGCGAGAGTAATGCACATAAATATATTAGTGTACAACAGCTCCTGTAACAGAACAATTTATCTGTTTGTTTTTCTCTGTATCATTTGTTAGCTCCAGAAACACATTTAAGCATCTTCACATGTGGTGAATCAGAATTTTTTTTCAAACAGCCACTGCAGTTAAAACTGCAGTCTCTGCCAGCTTGATGAGGACACAACAGCAGCTCTGCACGAAGCTTCTCAGCAAACCAAATCATGCTAAAAGTCCAGCTGTTCTCTGTACAAAATATTTTACTTCATATTGTCAGCAGGTAATGATAATTTCTTCTAATGAGAATTTCTATTATTTTGTGATTTGGGAGTAAACCAACATTTCTGATCTGCATTTCCTTGTTGGTCAGACAATCACATGCTCATATGGTGCTAAATGAATGCACCCACTTCTTAAGGACATTTTATATATATACATATATATATATATATATATACACACACACACACACACACACACAAACACACACACACCGAGCATCTAATGTTCCAAGAGCAACCGCGTATAGTGATGTGGTAAAAAAAAAAAAGCCTAAAAATGCCTATTATTATAATGTAAAAATATACCCCCAATATCCTCCCAAAACACTTTAATTTAATTTAAAACTAAGTTTAATACATTGTCCCGAAAGAAAATGTGAAGGTAAACCCGTATTCGTACTGTACAGTTTACAGTGAACTGCTGTCTCCCACAGTGCTAGAATGTAAATACCGACGTTACCCCTGTATTGACTATACTGTAATTCATGCACATGCGTTTTCTTTGGTATGCGCTGTCATTTTCTTTGGTATAAGCAGGGTAAATACAGTAATAAATGAATTTAATTTACAGTACTAAAATTACAGGGCTTTAAGAGGAATAAAACAAAAAACAAGAGAACACTTGTCCGCGTTGGACTGAAACCGTGACACTACCCTAGTTATACACAAGTCTTGATCTTCCTTTGAGTTGTCCTAAAGAATCACTCTAGTGCTATTTACGGTTTGCAGTATTTCTTGTTTGAGTGACCTTAATAGCCATTAGGACATTTAAACATTCAAAATACAACCGGCTCAATGAAAGGTCTCTCAAAAGTGATGCTGTAGTGTGTGAGTTTTCATAAGTGTACTTGACATGTGGTTCCTGATAGATTGGCCCCTCCATCCACTTATGACCAGCCATCACTGCTGCAAACAAACTAATGAGGAGTTAAACTCCAAATAGGTAACCCACAGAAGTGACATGTATCTGCACTGATCACAACAGTGCAGTGGAGTATTGGAGTATAAACCCTCAGCACATTACACATGCTAATAAACAGAACAGGATATATGTCATTATAATTTCAGTATGACCAAAAGCCACTGTTGTATGTGCATTCTTGTTTTACAGAAGAAAAACAATGTGATCATTTTTTAACATTGAAACAAACCTAAAAACAATGGAAGAGCAGGCTTAAACGTATGGAATGTAAATGGAATCATTTTCACTAATCATTCTAAATAAAAATCAGTAATTCATTATGCAGTTACACTTAAATAACATTGCAAAACAAGCTCTAGGAGTTAAATGCTGTTCTACTGACCAGAATTCAGAATCAAAAAGACATAAGCCTGCCTCACATGTAGTGATGAAACACTCACTTCAGAGACAGGCCATATATCTTGGCCCGCCACTAGAATCTGTGACTGCTGCAGAAGGCAACAAATATGCCAGAAAAGATAAGGTGAGTCAGGGCCGAACAGTAAAACACATTCTTTGGGTCGATGTATTACTTGGATTGAACATTGAGGTCATGCGCTAACTCCTACCCATTCATCATGGTACTCTCCCTCTCTCCATCTCTGACCGAGCAGATAGTGATCACTTCAGACACGGCAGAAAACAGACCTGTTCCTTCTTCCTGTTCCTGTTTCTGCTACTTCTGAGAAATGGAGAATGAGGCTGACAGCAACTAACATAAGCTCCATTAAATGAAAATATTAAAATATTTTTAAACAATTGTGTTTTTTTCTAAGGACTACAGAAATCTCAATTAAATTATTTTACATAATCTACATAAATACTCGCACATAACTAACAGTGCGATAGACTGAAGCCATGACTGCTGAACTGCGTAGAAGTGGGGGGTTACCGTATATATGAAATTCTGCATTGAAAACGATGCACTAATTTTAAATCAACTGAATTCCAAATTTTTCTTTTGCCTTAAAATCGACAAAAGAGATCATTTCAACAGAGGCATTTAATCATACTACTGTATGTCCTTGGGAGAAAATCAAGCTCCTCTAGTGCTTCCAACCAAACAAAATGATACTGAGCCTCGCTGCTTGTCTTGTTTGAGCCAGAGAGGTTCCGTCAGTTGCTCTGAAGGAAGTGCAGGGCTGGGCTATTAAAAATGAAGACACAAATAGATTTAGACCTGAGAATCAAATACCCAGCAGCTCAATATAACTTAAATACAATTACCCTTTTCCACAAGGTTTAACATTCAGCTAGTTCTTCTTAAAGGTGAGAGAAACGTGTCCGAAGTGTTGAATGTCAAAGTTAATGCAATAAATTACTAAAGGCACTCATTATGTCTAGCTGCATCGAGTGGAGCAGCTGGGCTTCAACCTGGACTTCTAGGAAAATGCTACAACTGTGCTTTTATTAGACAGACATGATTCAATACATTTATTATCATATCACAGCCCTAGTTTTTATTACTTCGGATATCAGACATATAAGCACTTATTTTTCCAGTGGGCAAATGTATTTATTTGTTTATTTTATTTATTTGAAAAAAGTTGTATAGGTACACACCTTTCAACTTAAAGATAAATCTCATGTGAGGTATCAAAATTTCATTTTTGCTTTGACCATTTTCTAGTGAATATTCTGTGCTTGTCATTACCTCTAAATGTAGAAAATGACATTGGACTCTAATGCTAAAATTCTGCAATGAAAATTTAAGGCATGGGGGTTAGGAGAGATAAAACATGCAGATTAAGCTGCAAATGGGTGTAAAAAGCATGCCTGAGAGGTTTCGGACCTGACAGAGCCCATTATATGTATTATTCAAATAGTTTTAAAAGTGGATGATGAAACAGTGAGGCAATAGGGAAGTGTGGAAGCCAATAAGTGTCTTTCTTTATAGATATATAACCATTTTACTCAATCAACCCTATATTTGAGATAAACAGGCTCTGTTTTTAAATGTAACAGTGCCTAATGGTCTTGTCATTCAAGAGTCGCTACTGCAAAATTGTTGCTTAAAACCAGTTCGGCCTGAAAGGCATTACCAGGATTTGAAAGAAATTGCATCATTTGAAAATGACAACTGCACCCTCTTTCAGCATCTTTCACATCATTATCTGATGTGAAAGTGGCTAGAGCAAGTGAGCAGAGGGGTTTAATTAGAGCAACGCTGCATTTCCTGCTGTTGATCACTGGGATGGCTGGCAGGAAAGAAGGGAGGAGCATGCTACAGTAAAGAGGAGTGCAAACTCAGCTCCATCGATCCCTGGACAGGGAGAGGAAATAGGATTTATGGTCTCACTGTAAAAGAGATCCTTTTAACTGCGTCACAGTCACGATTTGCTGCAGTCCCCCTACTCAGGCCCATGTGACTCCACTGCTTCCCCTCCCCCATGCTTTCCTCACTCCCAGCGACTGACGGAGAGAAACATGAAGGGATTAGAGGGGCAGAAACAAGAACCGAAGGAAAACACTGCCAGTCTGTGCTGCACAATATACCGGTCCTTAATCACTAGTGTGATGCTGGCTTTTGCAGCATTGTTGTATTTTGTTGGTACACATTTAATTCTTAGTCCATGACTGCAGTAACCTATGGTAACCAGTGTTATTGCTATATGATAAACTGTAGTTTACCCTGAGCTCACCAGAAATTATACACGCATCGCCCAAATCTCGCTTCCTGTTTTCTTGGGATTAGAGGGTGGATCTAATTTTGCCCCATTTCTTTGGTACTTTAAGCATGTTTCATCATAGCCACAGTCAGCAGGATATAATTCTATTTGTTGAAACACATAATATTAGGCCTATTGTTGTATTTTGTTGGTACACATTTAATTCTTAGTCCATGACTGCTGTAACCTGTTATTGCAGTAACCAGTGTTACTGCCATATGATGAACTGTAGTTTACTTGGAGCTAATGTAGTGATCTACAGTGTTCACTAGTGATGCACGCATTGCCCAAATCGTTGTGGAATTCCATTTTAAGAGATAAATGACAGTCACATTTAGTACTGCCTTAAAATGCAAACAGAGATCTATTTCAGCCCAAACCTTGCAGATGTGCTGTGCCTTTCTGCAGATGTGCTGTTTTCTTACAATTCTTATAATTTTGACTAATTTGTATGGTAAGGGAAAAAACTGTAATTCCTTTACTGTGTGCTTTGACTAGCTTGACCGGTCAATCTTCCGAATGTGTATGGGTATCCGTGGGTGTCTTGATATATTAATGTAACCCAAAAATATATTATTTTGCTTTATCTATGGCACATTATTGATTCATCAGTAATGACATACTGCAATGGCAAAATATAACAATATAAGGTCAATACTATAAAATACTTAGTCTATGTTGTGCAGTGCAAGTGTCAAGTTCTATACATGCCTTGGTTTTGGATGCATTCCCATCAATCAGCTGTGATCTGCATCAAACTACCAAAACACAAAATAAAAGTTCAGAATAGCTGTGCAGCGAAGCATAAGATGCCTAGATGCTGTTACCAGGAAACATACTGGTACCATTAACCCAGAGGGAAGTCTCAATCTTGAGCACATGCTGTATTTATTTTATGGATGCCAAAGACTCCTGGGTTCCTGCAGATGGTGACCATGAACCAGTGAAAGGCAATGAGGCAAAACAGCATGAACGAACACTTCTGCAGTTAAATTTAAAAAGCGAAGAAAGTAAAGTAAAAATTAGTCTGCATATAGTTTTCCCTATTCCTGATTAATTAGGTGTAATTAACCCCTACAGCGTATTAAAACCTCTGTGAATTCACAAAAACGAACCACTCCCACAGGCACTCATTTTCACACACACACACACGTATCAAAGGCAAACTGTACTTCCACTATGTGAACTAAGCATGACTTCTCAGGCTTGGTTAAAAGACCATGTCAGTATGTTTGTAATCACTAATGTTTCTATATTGTGAAAATGTGTAACATGACCTGAATTCTACTCTAAAATTTAATTTTCTGAAAGCATTCTGAATTGTTCAGCAAAACATTAATAGTACAACAAGAAACTCTTTGAATAACAATATATTACATTACATTGAAATTAAAAACTGACATCAAACAAAGACCTCTGGAGCCTTTAGATACAGCACAGAAGCCTAAAGGAAATGGGAAAAAATGGAATTACGCTGGCTGAGAGCTGCACTTCAGAATAGTTTTGTTTTCAAAGATGAAGACAAAGCAACATCAGAGAACCAACAAAGCAGCAGACGCCACAGGACTCCTCCTTTCATGTGCTCGCTCAAAGTCGAGCAAAGTCGAAGGATGAGCACGCTACAAACAAGAGCACCACTACAGAGGCACACATTAACTGGAACAAACTGAAAAGTGAAAACTGAAGCATGACTGACTCTAAAAACCTGTACATGGATTTTACGTCCAGAATTTTGTTCAGCTTACAACTACCTGTCAAACCCAACCCAGAGACACTGAGGTGTAGAGGTGACTGTCTGAACAAAAAAAATATTTAACACTGCAAAGCAAAGCGGCATTTGGCAGACGCTCTTATCCAGAGCGACTTACAATCATCAGTCACAGGGACAGTCCCCCTGTAGAAACTGAGGCTTAAGTGTCTTGCTCAAGAACACAATGGTAGAAAGTAGGGGGGTTTGAATCTGCAACTTTGTGGTCATCGTATTCACAGACAAGTGTTTTCCCCACTACCCTACTGCCACCCTCATTTAGTGCCTTCCCACAGTGATGTACACTACTGTGGTCATGAATTGAGGTTGGTGTTCATCAGGGTCCGGCATCACTGCGCCAGTCATGTTGTTTAAATGTGTTTAAATGGTAAGTCAAGTCAAATCGAGTTTATTTATATCATCAAGGGTGGTTTGCACCAGTAAGGGAAGGAGGTGCAACTGCGGATTTCCATCTTTGAACTTTCTTTGTTTAAAAAACTCAAAGAAGGCTCGAGGGCCAAAACATCTACAAAAAACAAAACACACACGACTGGTACAAACTTAGGGGATAGTTGAGGGTAATGTGAGGGTGGACTGACAACCAAACGGGCCACAGGGGAAACTTAAATACAAACACAGACACAGCCAGGAACCATTGAAAACTAAACATCACTTATTACTAAATAAGCTGTAAACCCTTACTGATAATCCAGCCGGGGAACACACACACCCGTGTCAAAATAAAAGTCCAACATGGCGGCCTCTAGCCGCCACTGACCAGGTCGTAACACAAAGGTCATTTAATGTGCTTTACAGTAATATAATTAATATATTACACATTAAAAATCGTAGGAAATAAAAAATAAAATAAAGAAATGAAACAAATAGAAGAATATAAAGAAAAAAAATTAAGATGATTAAAAGTGCAATGGAAGTGCAGATATTTAAAAGAAGACAGAGGTTAATAGGTTTTTAGCAGCTTTTTAAAGCAGCAGTTGGGGTAGATCTGTTTTTGATGGACAGTTGGTTCCAGCATAGTGACTAAACACCATTTCAGCATGTTTAGTTTAAGCATGTTTCATCATGGCCAGAATCAGCAGGAGATAATTATATTTGTTGAAACTTGTACAAACAATATTAAGCTTATTTTAAATCGTCTTTCAATGAGGTTCAGATAAAGAGTACAACACATTTACTCTACAGATGCTTCTGTTTTAATAACACGTTCACAAAGCAGCCAGAGGTTGTCGTGGGAAGCAATTTGCTTCACTGTCATTTAAATTCAACTCAGTCCTTTATTTTAATGAGCACATACATGTTCAAAAGTATCCAGACACCCCTGCCCCTCTTTTAAATAGTGAATTCACCATTTTTAGGGTGCACTCATTGCTGACCAAGGTGTTCAAATGTATGCAAAACAAAAGCTTTCATAGTGCCAGTATACTGTGCCAATGAACCGCTCCCCACATTCTCTGGGGTGAGCATTCCCTATAAGTCTGGGTTTTGGGAGTGATATTTTTACTAGTTATTTGGCAGAATGCAATCAAATCTTTACAACAAAATTCCAACATCTAACGTGAAGCTGATGGCAGAAGAAATGCTGGATGAGTAGGAGTCTACAAGTTCTGGATATACGGTGTAGCTGTCCCCTTGGGCAATGGTGCTTTGACCAGGATGGGCTGGACTGGACTTAATGAATATATTTGAATAGCATGCTGTTTTCCTCCAAAAATTAATGTTATACTCCATTCTGGCAGTGATATGCCCAGTACCAAGGTCTGCATGATACAATTTCAGTGATCACTGCAGTCTTACTACGGGCCATTTGATTTTAGTGCTCCAGATGGTCAAACAGAAGTGAGAACATAAGCTGAACTGACCTCTCTCTTCCAGACCGGGTTGATGGTGTTGCAGATGATGCCAGATCTCTTCTCTTGGCCATGGTGGGGGAGTGCAGGGAAGATGCTGTGCCTCCCAGGCTGAATGGCAATCTTCAAATATGGATCAGGGTTGAAGAACATTCCCTTCTTCAGCCCCACAGCCTGGATATCTGGTTTACAGAAGAGAAGGGGAGAAAGAAAGCATGTGGTCACTGGACGCTCTGCTGTCCAGAACATACAAGAGTGACGAAACATAGTGGTTGTCTATTACAAAAATGGAGTCTACGCTTGCTAACAACTGAACTCCCAAACAATGTAGAACGAAACATAAAGAAGAGGAAAACATTACAATCTTTGTTTTTTATCTGTGGGCATTCACAGATTTGAAATAAACCAAATGCTCCAGTTTACTCCCTATGATTAGGTTTAGGACTATCACTGTCGAATGAACTAGTAATCGTGCAATTAACAGTATTATTCTGATTAATTCGCTAATCAGAGCTTCTATAAGACACAAACAAAATGGACTTGACTAAAAAGTAATACACAATAAATTCCAAAACTCAAACTATTTTCAAAAAGCCTTTTTAAAAACATATGTTGAATTTTAACATTTTTTAGGTCATGTGATATGTGATATTTTTTAGGTCATGTGATATAATGTACCAAAATAAGGTCATAATTCATTTTAACATAATTTCTCAAGCTCTCTTCATCTCTTCGAACTAAACAGGATGTTCCCATATGAAAATGACCTCTGTTCTCATTGGTCATCCTATATTGTTCAAAAAGCAAGGGGTTAAACACTCCTTACAACTTCAGCATGAGTTGTTGGGCTTAAAGTGGAATTCAAGCAGCTCAGTTTCCTGTTTTGGACTGTATTGATGGAAGACTGAATGGTACACTTTTAACAGGGAGAGAAACACAGAACAAGAATCTCCAGGGAGCTAATTATTCACTTTAGTGCTCAGTTAAACAGAGGAATGTGCAGAGAAGGTCTCAGAGCAGATTGTGTTAGAATGTTGCCTGTTGCTGACTACTTGTCTTTACAGCACACAGTGGAAGAGCAATCCATAGCAGTACAGTGTATCTTAAGTAAAGGGGATTCCCCTGTAGACTAAGAGAGGGCCTGGTACACTCTTAAAAATAAGGTCACAAAAGGGTTATGTGGAGCGATGGCACAGAAGAACTATATAATAGAAGCAAGGACTGTTTATAAGCTTCTGTTACAAGCTTATAAATTGGTTTTCTGCTGTTTTACAAAGTGCAAAAAGAGCAATGAAATGGCAGTAGTCCAGCATACAATGCAGAAAGAGTTTGGTTTTAAAAATGCTGTCGTATTCCATTCAAGAACCTTCCACTGGAAGGTTCGCTGGGGAGCAAAATGTGCTTCTTCTATGCATCATTTGTAAGCTAAGACACTGTCAGTGTCTCATCTTATCTTAAAGCAGTCAGTCTTTTTTCTCATCTCACAACAGTCAGGGTCTCATCATTTTATTTTAGTTTCAGTACAGGTGTGAATTGTCTTGTGTGGCATCGTTCAATACTAGCAGGGCCTCTGGTGCCTTTCTCTGCTCAGCATCATTGTAGACGTCCCAGTTCACTGGGGAACATGACTGTCAACCCCTCTAATCTGCCACTGTGTACATGTGTAGCAGCAGGCTTAAGCAGACTCCTAGCCCAGGGCAGAAGTGCTTACGAATAAAATTTAGGAGGGTGAACGAAATGGCTCCTCCAGCAGCATGACAGGATGCTAGTTGAGTGACAATGTAGGAAAGAGAGTGGGGGTAGTATTTACTAAAGTAAATAAAAGAAAAAAAATTGCAAATCTGTTAAGAAGTTAGGGGTATGAATCTCATATTTCACGATAAGACTGGTAGTTTGTAACAGATGAATATATGAGCATACATATGTAGAAAAAATATTCTAACTTCATATATCATAACATTTATAACAGCAGGAACAAAACCTCCAAAACAAAACCAATGGTCTTAGAGGTGCCTAATCAATCGTCTAATGACGATGATCTTCTGTAATCCATGCTTTGAAAGAAAGCAAACATCTTGCCTGACGTATACTGCCGCTATAATAGCAGGATTTGTTTTTCCAGAACTAAAGCTAGGATTAAACAACAGAACTTATTTTTAACAACAGATTTAACTGATCTAGTTTTGAATGAACAGTGTTCATTTAGACAGGTGAGAAAATTATGCTCAATTACTTTAAAGCAAATAAATGAGGTCCAAATTCAAAAGATAGAGTGCATTCATTGTTAAATCTAAGTTTCAGTATCAGTATCAGTCAAAACCAGCAGAAAATGATGGACTGGATACCAGAGAGAAAAAATAAATCAAATCTAATTCTGTGACAAATCTAGCAAGAAATTTTCACAGATCACAGGATGATAGCAGCAACCACATGTAGACTAACATTAACATAAGAACAATAAGTAGCCAGTATTGCAATAGTATTACACTAACATTTACATTTACATTTGGCAGACACTCTGATCCAGTGCGAAGTATACGGATGCTTTGTAGTTTAGACAAGTCCCTCATACAAGGAAACCTAGACTTAAACTGAGCTGCAGGCAAGCCAAGATTCTACCAGAGATGTGTGCTGTGGTGTGTTCACATGTGACAAATGGACACTTTCCACTTCCACTTATATGATAGGGCCCTGCTGGAGTATTAACTCCATCATATAAGTGGAAGTGGAAAGTGACCATTTGTCACATGTGAACACACCACAGCACAAAGTGGTAACAACATGAAATTCTTCCTCTGCATTTAACACATTCACCAAGTAAAGCAGCAGGCAGCCAGGAACACAGCGCCCGGGAGCAGTGTGTGGGGACAGTACCTTGCTCAAGGGTACCTCAGTGGTACCATTGGCAGTCATGGGGATCTGAACCCATGATCTTCCGATCAAAGGGGCAACTCCCTACCACCAGGCCACCAGCTGCCATGGAAGACAGTATTTTGTTTGCTAGTTAAGTTTATGTTTATGACGTGAACATGTAGTTGTTATCCTAAGTGCTCAGTGAAGAAGTGGGTCTTTAGCTGCCATTTGAAAACAGTGAAACATTCACCAGTTCTACTGGTCAGAGAAAGTACTTTTCACCACTTTGGTGCCAAAACTGAGAAGATGTATAATTCCTTCATTTTTAAATAGTCCAATATTCAATTTAATATTTCTGTGTTTTGAAGTTTGTCTAAAATCATGTTTCATTTTAAATATAAGCTGTGGTTTTGTATAAGTTATGCTGTTTATGTCATGTATTACTTCCTGAAGGGTAGTGGAAGATCTGAGAAGTTTAAGCATGTAGATGGACGTGTTGTAAGATGTTCTTCACTTATAACAGCTTTATAGTTATTTTAAGAATATAAATAATGGATTACTATTGGAAAAGAAAAATATATCCATCAGTCCCTATTCATGGTGAAAACAAATTTACTTGCAGACCATCAGATATTAAGTCAGGAGACACGATGACAAATAAATATAAATTAACAATTGCACTGCTCTGAAAGCCATGACATTTTCATACAATGTATGAGAATATATAACCTAGCGGCCACCTACAGGAGCTCCACATGGGTGAAACTTTAACAGCCCATTACCACTTATTACACCACACCAAGAAATCTCACCGACAGCTCTGCCTTATGGGCTCCCTCAGACATAATCCTGACAGCCTACACAAGTGACACTCTGTGACACATGCAGAGGAGAGAGTGGAAAGAAATAGAATTGAGAAAAAGAGAAGACTGACAGTGTGGACTCACCTGACAGCGAGAAACTGATGAGCCGCCTGTTCCCCAGACTCTGAGTGACCTCATGACTTACCATGGGCTTCAACACCTACATACAGAGAGGAGGACAGGAAAAAAAGTCACCCACTCTGTTCTCTGCATTTTCAGAGTGATGCAAGCTTTGCATTCCTACACAGAGACTAAGCCAGAAAAGGGATTAAGATTAAGACAAAACAGCAAGTAATAAAGAAGAAGGGAGTGAGAGAGAGAGAGAGGGAGGTTCAAACTCGGAAAAAATTGCTTTGAAGACTGTCAGCACCTTCCCACAACCCACTTTCTCTTCTTCCCCTCTGCTCTCTTTCCTATGGCACGGTGCTAATAGGCCGTTCCTGAGGCCCGGGCTCATGGCTAGAGATCAATAGCTTGCATTCATTAGCCCTGCATTGATCCAGTGTCCAAGAAGAGGAGGAGCAGGAGAGCCTGTGTGCCTCCGAGAGCAGCCTGCTCATGAAGGGAAGAGTAAAAAAGCTGCGTTTTCACCATTACTGACACTCCCACCTGCTGTCCACCTCTACAGGTTTCCATAATGACATTTGATTGCATTTACAAAATGAACTCTTTAAACCTTAAAAGTCTAGAAGTCAGGAATTGTTTTGTTACAGTATTTAAATTTCATTGCACAATTATTACATAAGTACTTAATGTGTGTAAAGTGACCTTTTTTGTCACATGTGAATACACTACAAAGGGTGAACAGTGTGAAACTGTTTTCTGCATTTAGCCCATTCACCTAAGTGAAGCAGTGGGCTTCCAGCGATGCAGCACCCGGGGAGCAGTGGGCGCGGATGGTACCTAGCTCAAGGGTACCTCAGTGGTGCCAGTGGCAGTCCTGAGATTTGAACCCATGACCTTCCAATCGCAGGGGCAACTCCCTAACCACTACACCACCAGTTAATTTTTTTTACATTAGCTTTACATTCTGTATTAATAGGTTTGAGTCATCATCATTTCTAACTGCTAGTTTTGTTGTCAACAAAAGGCAAAGGGTAAAAATATCCATCCATCCATTACCGCTTTATCCCGCACTCAGGGTCAGGCTGGAGCCTATCCCAGCTGCTACGGGCGAAGGCGGGGTACACCCTGGACAGTCACCACCACGTCGCAGGGCCACATACAGAGACAGACAACCATTCACACTCACATTCATACCTAGGGGCAATTTAGTGTGCTCAATTGTCCTATCCCCAATGCAGGCATGTATTTGGTGGTGGGAGGAAACCCACATGGTCACCGGGAGAACCTGCAAACTCCACACAGAAAGACCATGCGCTCAACCTGGGAGTCGAACCCAGGACCTTCTTGCTGTGAGGCAAAAGTATAAATGTTTTTTTCTGCAAATCAAGACCGTGCACACTGCAATACATTTTCCATCTAATTCAAATTATAACAATATCTTTTCTGCTTACAAACAGTAGTGGCATCGACTGAACATTCAGAGGTTCTACTAGGCCTGTGATGGTCATGCCATATAAATAATTGCATTGAAAACTGGCCAGACTGACTGATTAGCCATCATAGACATGTCAATGCTCAGCAGCTCACAGCTTATGACAGACAGCTTGAATGTTAAGTGAAAATTCCACTAATATTTATGCATAACGTATTAAGTCTATAAAAAGTCATTCAGCGTTTGTGCAATTATAGACAAACTTAGTAAGCCAAAAGCCCTAAAAGTATTGCACGAAAGGGCTACAAATGTGTTGTCTGATGCCATTGTCCAAAATGTGTCTGTTAAATAACATTCATGGTTGACTGGCACACACAAGGAAATTTTTCCATCTAATAAAATACATTATTTTCACATTTAACATTACTTTTCCATTGTCAACATTAAATACACGCATAAACCAAACATTAAACGCACTTGTCTAATTGTCACGGTAGGTACTGGAGAGGGAAAAGGGGAGGACGCCACAGAGGTTATGTACAGATTTTAATGAAAATAGGAAACACAGAACAAACTACACACTTCAAAACAGAACCAGAACACAAAACCCTGGCTCTAACCCAAAAACGAGAACACAGAACAGGACTGAACTAAAACAGGGCAAGACAATGAACATACAAGACCCGTGCTCCTCAAACTAACAAAA
>JBBPCX010000006.1:7772289-7808004 GCA_037974365.1 Hydrocynus forskahlii
CAGAGGGTGCAAAGCGTGCACCACCTCAGGTTAAAACGGGAGGAACACGGGCCTGGAAGACAAGACAGGGAGACAAACCATCAAATAAGCAACGACAAGATCATAACACAGGACGAGGCAACTGCAGACAAACACATCGAAACAGGCACGAGAGAAACCACAGACACTACGGGGAAAGCAGACAAAGTACGACAAACTAAGACAAGGTAAGACAAATACAGACTCAAAGGAACAGGGATTGGCTGGGGCTTTAAATAGGGAAAACAAACAAGGAACAGGTGAAGACAAGGGAAACGAGGAACAGGTGGGGCTAGTAAACAGGACGCGATACAAACGGAACAGGCACACTAGGTAGGGGACAAGGGAACAAACAGAAACTGGACATAAATATGGGGACGAAGGGAAAACTAATATTCTGGAGACAGGGAACGGGATTTACGTGACGGGGACGAGGTGGCCGTCACACTAATACTGTGTAGACGTCCCTCATGCCACCAAAACAGCTCTGAGTGGTCAAGGTATGGACTCCCCGAGACCTCTGAAGGTGTTCTGTGGTATCTGGCACAAGACAGCAGCAGATCATGTTTGTAAGTTGTGAGGTGGTGTCTCAATAGATTGGATTAGTTTGTCAAGCACATCCAACAGATATTTGATCAGATCGATATCTACGGAATTAGTGGACCAAGTCAACACTTAGAACTCTTTATCATGTTCCTTAAACCATTCCTGAAAAACTCTTGCAGTGGAGCAGGGTGCATTATCCTGCTGAAAGTGGACACTGCCATTAGGTAATACTATTGCCATGAAGGAGCGTACTTGGTCTGTAACAATGTTTATGTAGGTGGTACATGTCAAAGTTACATCTACATGAATCCCAGGACAACTATGCAGCATCTAAAGCTGAAAGCTATATCTGTTGAAAGGAGCAGATCCTTTTACTGGAGTACTCCCAATAACTGTAATGACAGACTGTGTTTAATTGAAAACTGAACCTTGTTAGAGCATCATGTATTTTCTAGCTTCAGCAATAAGGTCACTAACCTCGGTGACCCTTCACTAACAGTATCATCACCTTCTAAAAGGGTTATAAATAACCAGCAGGACTGATGAATGCTGCTGATGTTCCTCTAGACAATATATTCAAAATACCATTAGTGAGGATCGTAAATAAATGCATTCAAATACTGCTGAAACCTCTTATCAGTCACTGTCCAAACAACTACAAAAAGACGCCTTCAAAGGGTACAAAGGCTCAGTAAGCATTAAGGGTTGAACATGAGAGCAAATAAGGAGAAACAGAGCAGGTGTCTGCCCCGCTGGCTCCCAAATGATATGCAAATCCTGTCCTATTGACCATCAAGCAGAGGAGGCTTCACCCGATGCCCCAGACACACAGCGGCATAAGGCTTTTCACAGATTATCCACATACACAGACAGATTTAAATAATCTGCTAGCAGCCTGAAATGCCAGACACTGTATCGATTCAATAAGAGATGAACTGTCTTTCACTGTGTTTTTGGCACGAATGATGCATTAATCTCACGCTGGGTGGTTGGGGACAAATGAGACAAACAGCAAAGTGCCCAAGGCAAAGATCAGCTACAGCCTGTCAGCCGATTGGGCCATGATGAGATTTAGGTGTTGTTTGTGTTTGTTTTATTTGAGATTGAAAAGAAAAATCTATTGCTAAAAGAAGAAAGACTGGAGAGCAAATAAACTCTCCAGACTTACCTCTTAAACCTAAAATTCAGACTGCTTTTATAAACATACTACATCGCCATCTCAAATGCATACGTAAGAAAAATGTTTATTATAGTCCTAAATCTAAAACAAGGAGTAGTTGTTCAGTCACACACTGTGAAGTAAATAAACTGTAACAAGTCAAGGTTTAATTATTGTCTTCAACTCTGAATAATAGACCACCGAATGCTATTTAGGACACTGTTTGATGTAGTAAAACCCATTTAAGCGTGGCCACAGGCCCCGTAGCAAACACACTTCTGCATCAGGACAAACAGGATCAGCTGCACTGCTGGCCCTGTCCAGCTGCTTCAGCTCGGAGAGTAAAAGGAGTTAATTGAATCCATGGGCAGCGCTTTAGTGTAGTCATCAAAATGTATACAGGCCATCTGAGCCCAGCTTTGCTGATGGTGTGTGGGTGATTGTTTTAAAAAGAGTCGTCCGTGAAGAGGACACCCAATACACTTAGAGTGTTTCTGTGTGTGTGTGTGTGTGTGTGTGTGTGTGTGTGTGTGTGTGTGTGTGTGTGTGTGGCTTTTAGAGCTGAGGGTGAAGGAGAGAGGGAGAGAGGAAGAGAGGGAGAGTGAGAGAGAGAGGGCAGATGGAGAAAAGGAGAGAAAGAGAGGATTGCTGTATGCAGGATGAATACTAATGCACTGAGTGGAGTCCCATAAGAGGAGTGTGTGCAGCAGGACAATGAGTCAGCGGACTCCCACAGCGGAGAGAGCACCGTGCGTAAACAAACACGTACTCACACCCCCCCGACACCCACAGCTATTCTTGCCATCACTTACAGCATGCATTTACAGTACGACGCAAATACACATGCATACGCCTACTTAAAAATACGGCACTAGAGTCATGCAGCTCAACAACCTTTTGTGTCCTGAAGATGTCCGAGTGAGAAGAACCTTATTGATATTTCACAGAATGCAAATTCCTTTATATTTTAAATCCTTTAGGTTTAAAATATATCATATATCAAAATGTACCATTTGATCGATACGTGGGAGTTGCAAAAATGTCCTGTTTCGAATTTGTTGTTTTAGTGATGTCACAAAAACCAAGACATTTAAATATATCCTCTTATTCACCATACAGTAGTTTAGCCTACACAATCTGATTTTAAGTTTTAAGTTTTAAGGTGGTGTTTTGAAAGAGGCACAGTCAGTCAGACAGAGGTCATTCACACCAGTCCTACAGCCACAGCTACAAACAGCATGTCTAGTCCCAAGGGGAAAAATAAAATAGGTAGCATATGGTCTTTCTAATGATAGAGCTATTTTGAGAACCATTTAGACACTGATCAGTACAGACTGAAGTCTGTTTAGTGTGGATGTAACAGGGCTGGTTATTTGTAAGTGTACCCTTGGTCTTTTTCCCTCTCCCTCTTTCTTTTCCCTCTCACACACAGAAAATATAAACACCTGAATTCTGAACCCATACACTAATTTATGCTAATTGTGCATGGAGGAAAAAGCACTTTTCTGAAACAGAAGCTTCTGACAGCCTAACTTGTTTATGCAGAAACACAATCACAGTCACCTTCATTTGCTCGACTCATACATATTGCCCAGGAAAACCACATTTTTAGACAATGCAAACTAACCCACAGGGATGTACTGTCACACTTTCATTAATAAACATGCACACAAAACTTTTGCCTCGCTTGCTAAAAGTTTTAAAATTCAGGATAACATTTTACCAGAGTCTCACCAGTATACGCCTAAAGGAAATGGCAGAAGTCGACATCAGTACAGAAGTTTTAGCAGCACGGAATCATTGTGTCACCAACAAGAAAGCTGCCAGCCTCTCCTAGTGTCATCATCATCATCAACGTCTGGGTCATTTGATCCTAAAGGGCAAACTGAACAATAGTGCATAAATCTGCTTAAGCAGAGAGCCCCACCTTCTACAGCACGAGCTGCTCATAGGCAGAATGCACCTTTTCCTGAAAAGCCTTCCTCCCATCTGCTTAAAGGGCAGCCGACAGACGGTGATGCTACTGAAAATAAACTTTATTCTACATTATTCACACATTCCTGCGAGTACACAAGATATTTTGGCTCACAACAGATGCAAATGCTTTTTCAGAGGAGAAAATACCATTCTGTGTAAAAACAACAACAAGAGCTTTCCTGGGTAGGATGGAGTGTATGTGACAGGAATGAAAAATGTTCTTGCTCAGACAGAAGCTCAAATCTTCTTTTTGTTCAGCATATCTTCAGTCTAAAAGACTTTTCAGGAAAAAATACAACGTTTTCCAGTCAGATTTAAGCCACATTTGCAGGTTGTTTCCTATCTGTTTTAGATCCCATAGACTCAGTTTGACCAGTCATATCAGATTTCATGTTTTCTTTGACCATTTGGGGGTGGCAGTTCTAGATGTAAGTAAATGCGACAAAGTGCTGCACCACATATTTTAACATAAACAAAGAAAGCTGAAGCTTTTAATAGACATTTTTACTTTATGTCAGCATACTCATTTCATTACAAAATAGATTTGCAAACAAATGTGACTACAGTCACATATAAACCATATGACCATATGAACTGGATATGAACTAAAATCTATCTGAGATTCAGAAACAAAACTGCCCTGCAGTGTGAACAGAGCCTTCAAAAGTGTCAGCTGAATTTGTCCATGTTGTGACATCCCATTAGAACGCATAAACGTAAAAAGGACAGCAAAGCGGAGCCCTAACTTAATAAATGGAATGGTGACTTGCAATGAATAAATAATGAATAAAAATCTGAATGTTCTTTCAGCTACATTTCAAATAGACATAAACAGTCCAAAGAGGCAAACAGGTTTCACTTCCAACTTTGGGACACATGTACTGCTTTTTATTGCTCCACTCTCATTAAGCATTTCTAGAAAAAAAACTACATTTTAGTTGACTGTCAATAATACTAAAACCAAAATCATTATTATGTCTCTCCTGTGCCACCATACTGGTATAGACAAGATATCGCCAAAGTAAATAAGACGATGTACCTTCACCCAGGTGATGGAGCCCTCCCTCCTCCTCCTCCTTCTATTCCCTCCATTCTGGCTGGGTGACATTGGACCCAAAGCAAATCTCTTAGGCAAAAAATTCAGCAAACAGTCCGTCTGGATGGAGAGCTCTGATATTCATCTGCCTGTCAGCCAGGCTACCTCTCTCACACCTGACCATGGCCTTTTTGCACCAGCTTCTGCCAGTGGTTATTTTTAAACCCCGGCTCCAGAGAACCATTACTGCTGTTGGGATCAAGTTCAGGAGTGCTCAGCATTTCCGGGACCACGACAGCACAATGGCAGCTGCCTGCAGTAACTCTACACTGTGCTTTAGCTGGAGGCTAACCAGCGCTAGGGCTGTTGAAAGGGCATTGTTGTGAATATTCACATTTTCGGGTGTAAAGAGATGTTCGGGGGACTTTGGGAGAAATCAGTGTGTTAGATGATGCTGACCACCCAGGTGAGGGTACGCAATCTGGCAAAACTATAATATTCCAATAGTTAAGACATTTTTACAAAATATGACATGTATTGCATATTTGAATATACATGCAAAGACAAATGACTCAAAGAACAACTGGGAAAAGTAAATGAATACAAGAAAATTATGGTTTATTGGGCTGACATGCAGTCAGTTGTTTTGTTATTCTGCAGGTTATGTTGTTTAATCTTAGTTTACACATTGGTTGTTGCAGTTGCCAGACCCTCTATAATTGCTCTAAATCTGTATTTTTTAATCATCATTCATCTGTGTTGTAGAAGTACAACGATATCCATAATATACTCAGATGGCCATTTTACAATACAATTATCACTATAATGATAGCATGTAGTCATACTGTCCATCTCTACGGTCAATCCACCAGAGAAGGACACTGGTCGGTTCCTGTTACTAGTAAAAAAAGCTCAGTGATTGCTTTTGTACACAGTTGGAATGACCTTTCAATCCACTAAACAGTTTAATCTAGTTTTGTGGCAGAAAAACCTCTTAACATGATTTCAGATCCCAGACAAAGAGAGACTTGACCAAGAGTCAGAAAAAGAGGGACAGTAGACAAGAGGTGACATTTTAATCAGCTGCTTAAAGACTCAGCGAAGGACAGTTGCCTTAAAGGCATTGTATTAGAATAAGCATGCAGGGCTCTTCTGTGGATACGATTCGAACACGGTCTGAGCCTTCTTGAGCAGCTGGTCTTTATCAAATAGAAATTTAACGGGTTCTGGTTGGCCAGAAACCAAATTGAATTGAATTCCTCAATTCATTTCTTCAAATGTCATAGACATGGTGTCTAAATAGCCCTTCTTTAGTTTTGGGCTGGAGCAACAAGGGTACTGTAGGTAACAAGTAATGGAGGCTTAGAGGCACCTGTTGGCATCATGAACATGGACAAAAGAATGGACAAAAAAAGACAAAATAGAATTTTTAGTTATGAAACACACTTTTGTCCATTTTTCCTGAAAACTGAATGTCATTCAGTGTCAGAAACCACATGCAAGTCTGTTTGAGATGGAACAACAGTGGTTTCGAGGCATGCAGTTTGCACAATTCAAATGGGTGGCTATAATCCCACTACTTGTCAGCAACAATTCTGCACAAAAAGTATTCACCCCCTTATGATTGTTTCCAATATTTAGTATCATTTTCATTTCATTGCTTCAAATGTTCATAATTTAACATAGGGCAACGATAACAAACCACAATTTTAACCAATTCTTGCGTTTATTCAAGGAAGAAACGTATCCACCTCTAAGTGACCCAGAATGAAAAAGTAAATAGTATGGACCTAATGGAATTTCAATGCTTTATATATCGCTGGTTCACAAAAAGTAATCTAATAACAATCTTGACACTAGAATGGCTGACGGCATCAACTGACGAAATTTCATCAGGCTCAGGCTCAGAATCAGAATCAGAATCGCGTCTATTGGCCTACTGGAGCATCAAGCATGCTCTGTAAGAGACATATGGGTGTGGTGTCGGCACATGTACACACATATCTTTACATATTGTTGTTGTTTTATACTGTTGTGCTTGAGAGACACCATCGACCGGAATCAAATTCCTTGTATGTGTTCGTTCACATACTCGGCCAATAAACACGATTCTGATTCTGATTCTGAAATGACGACTGGCACTGTACGACGGGCTCTGGGTCCAAAGTCCATGGGACACTTGCTGTGTCTGCTGGCTGCAGCCTGCGTGGATGTTTGCCGGCAGGCTGCAGGACTAAACGCCCGAACACTGCAGCAGCGGTCATATAAAGAAGCGTCTTGTGCGAAACTGGGCACTGCGTCAACTGACGCACGCAGCCGTTATAGGTATAGCCAGTTAGCCACTGTTCTAGTGTTAACATTGTATAATTACACATAATAACATAATTTTTTACTGCGGTAAGAAAATACATCCAGTAGGTGGCATGTATTAACTGTCTACTGAAGCCCAGCTGCTAGCCAGCATATAGTCTCTTGTAAATTCAGCCTTTGAAAGTCATAAAGATGCTAAAGGAAGCTACAGAGAGTTGAGTTTTGAGGTACAAACCCCTCTGAATGCGTGGAGGACCACCAGAAGCCTGATCTACTGTCAGCTTTCCCTACAACAAACAGGTCTATGGCTCTGACTTTATAGTTACACCAAAAATATTGTTAGTGATTCACAATATCTGAAGGGGAACACTGTAAATTTGACAGTTCGCCCATATATTTATTTTTTTTGCCCTCAGTTTCATAAGTGTGTGCTGCAATATTTGTTTGCACCAATAAAAATGAACAAAATGCTAACCTCACTGGCCTAGCTGTGTAAAATCTCTCCACCTGCCCCAGTCACCTTGAACGAGTGATCTCATTACAGGCATTTCCATGACAAAGCAATAGGAGAAAGTGGTTGGAATGAGTTAGAGGTCAATGCTCTTTCACTGGAGAGCAGAAGCCTGAGGATGAGTGTGGTTGTTATGGTTTGCAGCACAGGCTGCAAACACAAACATAGTTTTTAATTATAGGACTGCAGCTCTACCAAATCCATTCTTTTATACATTGTAATTAGCTTTTGTCTGGCAAGCATAAGAGTGCATCTGACTATTGCACAATCGAGTGCCACTTAAGCCTCCCTCAGTCTTATGGTCTGCCACTGAAGTGCACTCTTGCCTTTCTCACTTAAATTATCCAAAAAGAAAAGCAATATGGACTGAAACAGCGACTGTCATAGACGCATAGTGTCATATTCATACAGATGACAGGCCTACTTACACTAATGGCATAATAATCTACATAATGGACCTCAGCAGAAAGTTAAAAATGTGATCATCCAACTGAAAAAACATCATTTTCTTCTGGAGAGGAAAAAATAATCAGCTACTTGTCTGAAATAACTGTCAAATCTAAATATTTGTGTCATGCCAAAGCATTTTGAGCATTTATCTGCTGATTCCAATATAACTCTGATATCACTGTGCATCTCTACAATTAAGTTCCTGTAACAATTATTATTATTTGGTTACATGGCTATAGTTTAGTGTTTACATGGCTTTGAAAAGCACAGATTTTACATTCAGTTCTGTTAAGCACCCAACTAATCCCTCATAAACCTAAACCCCGTCCAAAGAAAAACAAGTTTTTATCAACTGAATCAGCTGCCCCGATTCAAATTTAATAATAAACATACTATTAGAACCGCTCCAAAATGACTACATACATTTTTGCTTTCTCCTGTAAGGCCACTATCTTGCAGATACTTGGTTTTTGAAAAGTTATTTTATGTAAGTAATATAAACAAAAGTAAGGTAAAGCGGCCCCTTATGGTCATGGGTGAACACACCACAGCACAGCACACAGTGTGAACATTTTCTCTGCGTTGCATTTAACCTATTCACCAAGTGAGGCAGTGGGTATGTCGGGACAGTATCTTGCTCAAGGGTACCTCACTGCCGGCACTAGCAGTCTTGGGATTTGAACCCATGACCTTCTGATCACAGGACCACCCCCATTACCATTAGGCCACCAGCTGCCCCAAAATAAGCTTATTATGAAAACAATATATAGTTTGACTAAAAAAGAACTACTCATAGAAAAGAAAACATTTTGACTTGTTCAGTTTACTGAAGAATTCCTAATAATTGTGCAACAGACTGGGTTAAAATGAAGACATAAAGTCACTAACCTTACTGACCCCTTACTGTCCCTTTGTAACAATGTGTCACCTTCTAGTAGAGTCATAAACAACAGCAACAGTGTGTGTGTGGTGTGTGTGTGTGTGTGTGGTGTGTGTGTGTGTGTGTGTGTGTGTGTGTGAAACTCACAGTAGTGGAAATGTTCTTCACTGTCACACAGGGTGTGGTGGCTCTCAGTGCTCCACTAACTCCATGGTAATACTTGAAACAAATCTTGGTCTCAGCTAGAAAGAGAGAGAGAGCGAGGTAAAGGAGGTAGTGTGAAAAAAGAAATAATTTTTGCAAAATCTACTCAAAAAATGGGATTCCTGACCAAAGTAAACCTGACTTCACTTGACTTGACCCCCCACCCCCAGTGGTCCCTAACAGCCCCCTGACCTACTAACAGTGACATAGCCTTTGTGACGCCAGATACACACTCCACTAGAGTCAGCACACACAATAAAGAAATATTTGACCTTTCTAGCACAAAGATTTGTTTCTCTTTTTTATTTCCATTCAGTAAAGGCACGTCTGACATTTTGGCCTAAACAAAAACAGTTTCTTTCTTTCTGTAGTACAGCAGGAAGCATTCAGGCACAGAGTGAGTGAAATAGGATGGAGATCTGACCCACAGGGCCCGTTCCGAGATGAAAGAGCATGTGACAGGCAGTGGGATATCAGGCTGAGTTACTGTTAGTGATGGGAAGGCGCTGAAGGGAAATATATGTGACATTGCTGCGTTCTTGGCCAGTACTTTCACAAGCACTGAGCGTGACAAATCTAGACACAGCACAGTTTGTATTGAAAAGGAGCACTACGTGTAACGCCAGAGGTAAACAATGTCTTATATATAAAAATAAGAGCTACAGGGGCGATAGCAATACTGTGTATAGCCACCACACTCCTGAGCTGAGAGGAGAAGTTTCTAAACAGTGAGGCGTTGGTGTCTAAATTCCAGTTTTCACACAATAATCCCACCAATATTTCTAACATGAGGCAACTCAAATAAGGTAGACTTTAACTGTCAATGAAAATGTGACTTTATCTGAAATTATCTGTTGCTTCCCACCCTCTTAAACTAACATACTCACTTACATGAACAGTGTTTGATGTTTAACAAGGCCAATATCAACGTTCCTGTTCACTTTCTGCTTGAATAAAAAAATTAAGTGGAAAGAAATCATGCACTTCATAAAACACAGCCTACTGTTACAACATTCCTCCATAGACAGGTTGTAGCTACACAAATGTTCTTGTTTTGAGTATGCAGTAGGTTTTTTATGTCATTGTTACTTATGACTTGCAACAGACAAATATGAGTATCTGATATAAATGTTTGAAAAGTATGGTACAACCAAAAACACAGTGGTCTTCTCTAAGATTTCAGCTCTATTGCGTCTGAGTACACAAGTGGTATGTAATAAAAAAAGTGAATATGAGTGAACAAAAGTGAATAAACAAAGTGGAAGCTGTTCTCCCAGGTGTATAAGCCAAGCTAATTGTGTCCCTACGCTTACTTACTATGCCCTCCAAAAATGGAGAGAGCCTGATAAGCATTCACAGCACACCCTGCCCAGCCTATTTCACTGAACAGCCCACACCTGGCCCATTGTCGCCTGACAAATAAAGGGCAATC
Source organism: Hydrocynus forskahlii (assembly GCA_037974365.1). Taxonomy (NCBI): domain Eukaryota; kingdom Metazoa; phylum Chordata; class Actinopteri; order Characiformes; family Alestidae; genus Hydrocynus; species Hydrocynus forskahlii. The sequence goes on from JBBPCX010000006.1 coordinate 7,782,813, forward strand.
TCCCTCTCCAACCATTTCCATTTGCAGTTATAAGTGTTGCGGTAACAAATAAACATCAAGTTGTAAAGGTCCTACTTCACTCAGATTATACTCTACACTTTACAAAATCATTCTGTGTTTTTCTAACACTGTCAACAGTTTCCGCTCCCAGGGTAATGGCTCAGCTAGGCAGAGGGGCTTGTCAAAGAGGATGTCATTTTCCTCTAAAATAAGGAATAAACTAACAGTAACAAAGGTTTTCAGGCTTACTGATATAGCGATATGGACTAAAATGCATAATGAAGACATGATCGTAAAATCAAGGCACTTGAACTGAGAGGAAAGAAAGAAAGAAAGAAAACATCTATCTGCAGTAAAACCTCATTTCCTCACTGCTTGCAAGACTTGAAAGATCGTGCAGTAAATATATGATGCTGACAGTTTGACATCTGAAAATGTCTCGATCCTGAATCTCGAATCTCCATCAAGTCCAAAGCTTATGATGAATCCAAAGATCCCTTCCTTTTTTCTTTTTTGCAGCTATGTGAGAAATAATTCACAGACCAGAGAACATTCGTTTTATGAATTTCCTCCCTGAAGCTCATATCAAGCTGCAGAGCAACCTGCCCCTGCTCAAATCCCCATCTTTCCTGAGCTGTAAGACAAGTGACAGAAAGAGAAGGAGAGAAGGAGCAGGAGACAGGGGGAGAGCTGGAAATACTTACACTCCACAAAGTATGAGCTGGCTTCGATCTTCCACACAATCTGCCCTTTATGGGATCCGTTCACTCCACGGTTCTTGTAGTCCAGGAAGTTCTCTGATAGAACCTCATCTATGCAAGAACAAAAAAAAAACAAACCTCAGTTTTAGACAGTAACGGGTGGTTTTCAATGCCTCTGATAAGGTGCCTCTGATCAAATCTGATTACTTCTTGCACAATCATAATGCTATGACACAATGCACTGTAGTATTACAATGTATTTTATTACTATTAGTTCTGACCATTCCAGAGTGCCTGTATTTCCCACCATTTTTAAATCACCTCACCCTATTCATCTGTAACCTAGCAACAATAGGTTTGCCTCATGCCTATAATGACAGAACATCATAATTACATTATATTACAGATGAGAACATAATATAATACGGGGTCAAAAGTCTCAAATGTACACACAAATATTTGTAATAATGTTAATTCTAACTGTGAAATATCACTACTTATGTCAGCATAACGGATCTACTACTCATCTCTATGACATGCAATAACATACTCCTAACCATTATTTGTGTTACTAGTACTGTAAGTTACTTATATATACTATTAATACCCCAGCATTTGTGTATATAGCATAATGTATCTCATATAGAGTTCCTACTGGATGTATTAAGACTTTATATTGTTTTCGTCTCTGTCTCTGTGTGTCTATGAAGTCGTACCATCAGCAGATTTCTCCATGACCAAATAAGGTTTCTGATTCTGAAACTGATCTCATCATTACCATGACATTTACCAACGAGTGTAGGTTTCACTATTCCTTTGCCATCTTGAAAACAACACAAAGCATCTTATAGTTATTTATTTATAGATATATAGGTTAACTGTAACTGTCCCCAGCTCCCTTTTTTTTGTTTTACCCTCACTGTTGATCCGTCTGAGTGTGCTGCTGTTCAGTTGTGTTCTATGTTACACCTATGGTCCAGGAGGACGATATTTCGTCTCTCTACCTGTGCGCTATATGTATATGGCTGGGATGACAATAAAGCTCTACTTGACTTGACTTGACTATAGATGAGAGAGTGACCCACCAATCAGGTACATGCCAATCCAGTCTCCAGCATCAACTTCTTCTTTGATGTCCCAGCAGATGACGATGTCCTGCGTCTGGCCGATGCAGTACAGGGAGGTGTTGACGGTGAGGGTGGACCGGCTGTGGGATGACACCAGATCGGTGTCACTGGTGGACCTCGGCAGGGTCAAAACGTCCAGCGTATGGTTGGGTGGGAATGGTTCGGCCGCGTAGCTGAGACGTGTCCCATCCTTGCACCGGCGCCGGTTCTGGGAGCTCCGCGATGGAGAGGCCATAGCAGCCAGTCCCAGAAACCGGTTCTGGTACAGGTTCTGCAAGAGATAGTCAAAGCCCTTTATGGCATTAATATAATACATTCTGAACTCTGTCAGTGTGTATGCATTATAATTTCCTGCCTAAAACTTGGTTCGCCTAAGTATATAGTATCAATTTAAATCAGGGGTGCAGGCTGCTTTTACAAGCGCCAGCAATAGCTGGAGTGAAGAAGAACCAGAAACGCATCCTTTAAACCAGTTCATTTCAAGATAAGAGTTTACTGAAAACAAGAAATTCTTGTTACCTTTTGCTGTATTAATTTTGCTGTGGTATACAGAGATAAGGTGAGTGAATAACAGCAAAGCTGTAATAATGACATACCATTTGTTATGAAGAAACCTCTTAATACATACACAGATGAGTCAAAATATAATACCTGAGGTACCAATAGCTAATTGTAACTGTAAGAAGTACTGCACTCTTGGGATATTTACAACTCATTCTCATAGTTTTTATGCAAAGCTTTAGGGGGTAAGTTGGCATTAGCGAGGCTACTGTTCTACCCCTTCTACTGTAACTGGCTCAAGCAGATTGGCTCACCAGAGGTTATGATAATTGGAAACCTCTCTGAGAAAACACAGCTGCCAGCAACAGTCATTTGGATGACATTTAATTGCATGAAATTAGTATGACATTCCAATAAATGAGGATTAAAAATACCAGTGGTAGATTATTCATGAAGGTTATAATGATGGCTTTTGGCAGGGTTTTTGGAAACGTGTAGGACGGTTATGACATGAAATTGTGCTTGATTCTGGTATTTCAATAATTTGGGCATGTTTAGTGTTGGATTTAGTTCAAACCTAGACCCTGCTCTGGCACATGAGAAAATTAAAATCCTTTTAATCCAAATGCCCTGATTGGCTTATAACTTGTCAAACGATGCAGTTCCACATGGTTCTAAGGGGCCCAACTGCCAAGGCCAATAAAGAATACATCACATGAGAAAGCAAATCATTATTTAAGATGTATTCTTTCATTCAAATAAAGTGACGCAGTTCACATGTATCACTGTATCACTGTAAAAAGTAAACAGTTAAAATGCTTTTGCAAATTATGCTCTTGGTTTGATAACATATATAAAACATGTAAAAAATGCTTTGTCTGGCGATACACTATGTTGAAACAAGTCAGCACTTACAAATTTTGATTTTTTACAAAAGCTCAATATGAACCTGTTTATTTTGGACTGTCCCGGGATCGATCTTGGGCGTCTGACCCCTTAACACTAAATGTGTCCATTACTTGGAAATTATCAAAATAATTCAGTTGAATCATTGACTTACATTTGTCAACTCACAAACATGCTATAAAACCATTGATGTTGAAATTCATATGGAAATGATGTATACACTTGAATCAAGCAAATTCAATGCATTACTTGTTTTCTTGAGACACACGCACACACACACACACACACACACACACACACACACACACACACACCCACACAATCTACTAACATGACTCACACAGAGAGCAAGCAGAGCAAGAGCACTCAAGAGCATGCAGTAAAGGATCTCACCTCTCTTTCCCGTATGAGTGTGGGCATGTTCAGTACGCGTGGCTGGGGTTCAAACAGTGCCTCCATTATAGTGAATCTACAGGGGCCTTTCGCCCTTAAATACAGCCATGCAGCGTTTCATAAAGGAAACACTGAGCATTCCCCAGAACAAAATGTCTAGCCTGTCCCCTGCAAAGTCTTTTTGAAGGGCCCTTCAAAAAAAACCCTACCAATCTGCTTCACTGCCATACGCATTTAAACCATTCTAGTGCCCAATGATACTGGGGTACTTCTGCCTGATGATACTGGGGGCACCTCTGCCACAGTCCTGCTGTTGCAGAGTAAGTGAGGAAATTACTGAGTGTGCTGAAGATCCCCACTCTGCACACTGATTACTACCTCCTTATCAAACTCTATTCAGTTATTCATACACTAATCTGAAAGCCTCAGTGATTAATCGCTCAGCTGTTACACTGATCTCCTATGAATATAGCTGAATTTATTTCTGGGTCTTGACATTCACAGGCTTGGATAACAGTTTGAGAAATTGACCTTTACCAGATTGTACTGACATAGAGGCTCAATACCAGGGCAAAGCTGTGCAAATGAGGATTTAGCCCAGTGCAAACAAAGTCAAGCACAGGACGAGTGGGGAAAAGAGATCAAAGAGCGAAAAATTAATTTATAGTGAAACGAAAATAAATCTGAAGATGAGTCCAGAATGCAGTTCTTCCAGATACTGACTGTCGCTGTTATGATTCATCAGTTAAACTAGAAAACATCTATTGAAATGTCTCTCCCCAGGGCCAATCTGCATGATGATCATGCATATTTTCAATGGTCCTGTTGGTTTCTTTTACAGTGTAAAAAACTGTTTTCAAATATGTTTTCATTTCATTTTCATAATGAGATGTTCAGAGCTTGTTCAACAGACTGTTTATGTTAATAACATTCTTATCAGCCATACATGATTTTTGTCTCATATACCATGGCTCACTGCTTAGTCGCTGAAATTAGGTATCAAGCAATTCTGTAGAAAATTAATATTAGTAGTAATAGTAATATACATTTTTCAAAATACAGCAGTTGCAGCTTTTACAGCTGTGAAATAATCTCACACTGCTGACATGATTGCTTCAGTTAAAGTCTGTCTATTGTTGCATACAAAGTGTCACTAAGTAGAAATCGTTTGTGGAATTGGTATTATCTATTGTTGATACAGATATAAGAGCTAGTATCGGGGCAGAGACAGACTTGGTACAGATATCAGAACAACACTACCCTTACAGAAAGATTTCAAGAATCTATAAGGTTATTTAATGTTAAGTCTATTTTTATTGTTTTGCCTTTTTTTAAACTCATTAAATCATTCCAAATAATCAACAGATTACTTAATTACCAATGGAATAGTAACCATGCTTACACCAAAGGACAAATGGACAAATTCCACACTTTCTTCATGTCTCTCAGGCAGAGATGACACACAATATGAAGATGAGGATGGTGATGATGATGATGCTGATTGGTATCTCGTGCAAAGGAAAGCAAAGGAAACGCACTGACCTTAACATTACACAGGTGCAGCAGCATATTGACTCGCCAACTCAAAGCACATCAAATCCTGAGAAGAAGGTCAAGAGGTTATGTACAGACTCCAGCTCAAACATGCATTCTGCTTTGTCTCAACATTTATTTGTATTGGTAAATCTCCCAGAACACAGTTTTCCATAAAAAATGTATCTTTGCAGAGCAAAGCTAGCATTAATATCCAAAAGCTAAAGAAATAAGCACTGTACAATTTCTATCAAATGCAAAAGAAGCAAAGGATACCCATTCTATAGCGCTACTCATACAAAAAATAAATAAGGTAAAACAGGAGAAAATAAGTCAACAAATTTTTTTTTAACCCCTTACTGTTATGCAAATTATGATCTAACCAAGTGGTCACCAACCCTGGTCCTGGAAATCTTGAGGACTCTAGGTCCAGCCATTATCTACAACACCTGTTCTGGCTAATGAACTTCTTCAGAAATCTCTGATTGGTTAGAGCATTAAGCAAGGGGGAGAGGGAGGGGCATCATGTTATATGCAGGTTTTATCTAAACATGTCAAGAAAGTAGATCTGCAGGAGGAGGGCTGGTGTCCACTGGTCTAAATGCAGCTGTTTAGGGGTGTGATGCACTGTTAGCCACATTGTGTTTATCTATATGTAGCTTGCCCACAACTAGAAAACCGAAAACAAAATATCAGAAAAGCTTGAAAACGGATAAAGCATGCAAAAGAAAGTTAGACTACATTTCAGAAAAATAAAACAGAGGCAATTGTAAGTTCGGGAAAAGCAACTGCAAATGAAATATGTCACACCTTAATGAATTAAATGCATAATTAATAGTAGGCTGACAAAAAGTACAGAGTAAAGTACAACAGAAGTGCAACAAACAAACAAAAAAAGTCACTGCTTTGGTTTTACAAGTGGTAATATAAATGAATTACATCAGAACTGGACACTCTAGATCTGGCCTTGTGTGATTTTAAAGACTTAAACTAAAATTCATTTTGCTTGTACATTCTGCTTGTGAAAATATTCACATTGAAAATGCAGTTGACTATACTGACATATGGCTGAAACTACCATCTAGAAATAATAATAATCTGTTTGATTTTAACTTATGTAGCCAAACAGAATAAAAGTCTAACACTATAAAAAAGTAGAAATCTCCAAGTGGATTCTTAATCGGGTCTCCTGCATTGCTTCACTCTGGATGGAAAAACTAAGTTATCTGCAGCTTCAGTTAGAAACGATAGATCCATAGCCGACAGAAAGAGACATATAAATTAGATTTCAAGGATGTCTGAGAGAGAGAAAAAGTGCTCTATGATAACATTACAACCCTCAATAGCCAACAAGAATATTATCCCGCTCTTAGGCATGCCTCTCTACATTATTTAGGTGGATTAAGTAGCACAGAATCATAGCTCATCATGTTTCTGATGAAGAGAGGGCACGGTTCCTCTCTAATGTGGAGGATAGTTCACTTTTCTCAGCTCTGGAATTCCCGTAACAAGGTTAACTGAGCTGACCAAAATGCGAGGGACCAGCAGGTACATTCCTTCAGCATCATCTCAGAGCACCAAATAATGCAGAAGGCATAATGACATCAAGGGCAATACTATGAATTAGAGATGGGAGAAAAAAATCGATACAGTATAGTATCACAATTATTTCTGCCATGATACCATATCGATACAGCTGCACCAAGTATTGATATTTACTTATTATTGGGGGGTTTGGTCTCATACCAGGGCGCGCCATGATGTCAAGGGGCGGGACTAAAGACTAAAAACTGCCATCTTTATCTGCAAATATTGATATGATTCAAAAGTTATTCTGGATTCCGAGCTAACACATTGTTGTTGATGTACAATGTAGGTCATAACTGAATTAAGAACAGTATAAAAACTGTATTCTTGAAAACTATGTTCTTTCAAATTACAATTTCCACATAAAATATTTAATCATTCAACTCTAGGCACACTATTTTGTAAATCACGGACTTGTGAACAAATGAACTACAAAAGTATCCAGTAGATTTTACAGTCTTTTGAATCCCGTTTTCTTCCTTTATATTTTACTTCACCACTGCCCACTGACAGCTCAGCAGGTCACACTCATAACTACATAATTAAGGACTCTGGTTTCATAGTATTTTATTATCAATAACTGGTGGAAGTTATTGCCAAACATTCTCTAAGATCAATAACCCTTTTTTGCCATAAAACCTGAAATAAGAATTGCCCAACACAATAAAAGCCATATATTATTCAGATCATACACAGCCTGAAAGCCTACAAAGTTCTTGTTTTTGGTAAACAAGAGCAGACAAATACACTGATGCATTTACTGTAAATAATGCTTTGCAATCACTATGAGAATACAGTTTTGTATTGCACAAATTTAATGCAGTTGCATAGAGACCAACACACCATACAATAATGGGGATATTATTTAGCACATGCTAAACTAATGGTGGATAATGGCCTTTTACTGGCATCTTGCAATAATGCCTTTTATTTCTCGTCTATTTGTAATAGCGGCAATGCTACAATTGAGCAGTGAGCGCACAACTGAAATTCCAGCAGCAGGGGAAGACACTACACGCATGGCTGCACCGCACTCGGGGATGCCTGCCTGCCTGCTAACCCACTGACACTGTAGGCTCAAATCCAATGACAGAATCAACATGATGTTCTGCAACACCTCATAGACAGACACACACACAGCCGTTCTCATGCAAGTATACTGTCTCCTTCCATCTTACTGACTGAAAAATACTTAACATCAAAGATCAACACAAAGCAATAACTCCACATTGTCACTGTCAAAAGAAAAAATAAGCGATCAAATAAGTTAACCCTTTATTAGTCAACAAGTGGGAAATTTGCAAAAAAAAAATACCTCTGGAGTGGTAACTTCACAGGAGACAGAAGAAAAAATCTAAACAAGTAGTGTAATATTTTAGGCCATTTTTGTTGGCTCACTCATCGTCACACACTGATATAAATGGCAGCTGGTGTTTTCGAAAACTGCATATAAACAAAACTGTTTTCCTACGACAGTAGTGGTGTAAAGGGCATGCACAGCTACAAGAAGACCTGCTCTTTCCTCATCCCCAGAGGAGATCATCACACTCCCACCCAACCCAGGTTAGGGCTCCATGGACCTCATTAACTACAGAGGATAAGCAGCCACATCACCACTCCTTCTGGCTTCGCAGGTTTCTCAGCAAGCAATCATCAAGGGAAAGAAAAGTCGTAGTGATCATTTCACTGTGCCTGCTATTGGCACAATTAACCTACATAATCACATTTAAGAGGACAGTTTCAATTTGGTGCGTGCACGGCTTAAGGTTCTGTATTCACAAAGCAGATGATGACTAATTAGCTTCGCTCTCTTTCACTGGATCTTCCGACAACCTTAGAGCTGCTGCACTTCCTCCTCAAGTGCTGGCTTTGTTCTTTTTCTGGCTTCCATCATGAAAAAGACTTCTCATAGAAATCTGTAAAAGACGTTAATTAGAAGGTGCGTGTTGATTGCACTCTTCAGTCCTTTCTCGGTTTGTGAAATTCTATCCTCTGCGTTAACAGTACCTGTGCCAGTATTAACAGAGATACATTGATCAGCCACAACCTTAAGACCACTCACAGGTGATGCAAATAACATTGATTCTCTCATTACAATGGCACATGTCAGGAAGTGGGATCTATTAGGCTGCAAGTGAACAGTCAGTCCTTGAAAATGGTAATTGTAAGGATCAGAGTGAATCTGGTTAGACTGCAGGGTCAGGGTTAGGGTTAGGGCAAGTCTTGTAGGGTGGGCACCAATGGTTCATTGATGTATACTGGGAGCCAAGGCATGTCCATCAGGTTTGATCCCACAGCAGAGAACAAGTAGCACAAATTGCTGAAAAAGTTAATGCTGGTTATGACAAAAATCATGTGCATGATGATGGGGTGCATGTAGTCATTCTGGGGTATTCACTGTCAGCAGATGTCCTGCCACACTGTATTTTTTTTAATGGTCTAACGTGGATGACAAAGAGTTTAGGGTGTTGACTTGGCCCCTAAATGCCTTGGCCTATAAATACTGGATCAAGCATTTGTAGAATGTGCTGGACAAACTAGTCTTTGAAGCTCCACCATGTAACTTACAGGACTTAAATGATCTGCTGCTAACATCTTGGTTCCAGATACCACAGCACACCGCCTGAAGTCTTGTGGAGTCCATACTTCGAAGGGTCAGAGCTGTTTTGGCAGCAAATGAGGGACCTACACAATATTTGGCAGGTATTTTTGTTTATATAATGGCTTTTCTGTAGTGTTTATGGCAAGAAGTGTCTGAATTTGGACAGTTAAGTACAGTCCAGTACAGGGTATCAAGACACTTTGAAACAAGCCAATGACATTTTGATTAGCAATTACACGTATAAAATTTATGGAGAGAAACTAGAACAGGATCTTTATTGTAAAACCTTTCTGAAAATCAAAATTGTACCTGGTAGTCATTAAAATGACTACCAGGTACACGTTCATGCAAAAATAAGAAGAACACTCAGACTGCAGAACACTGCTTTATAATGCCATGGAGACTGTCAAACTGCAAAGTAATCACTAAGCCAATTCATTGTGAACATACATTTTAATTGATATTTTTAAAGGAAAGAATCCATTTTAATTAAGTAACTGTGACAGCCCTAAAAATAAAATAATCTTTTCACACAATCATATCTCCACCTGCAGGGAAGCATGTCATTTAGCCATGGGCGTCGTCGCCATTCAGTCAGAGGGGGACCTGTCCCCCTCACATTTCAGAATTATTCGTCTGGACCCCCCCACATTTAACATAAGTAATTAGTTTACCCAGCACTGCTGAATCTTGAATCTTTCGCGAAAGAATCCACTCCACTTAATGGATAGAAGAATACACACACCCCTGGAAGTCCGAGCAGCCTCTGTATGCACTGGATTTCCAGTGATGTGTGTATTCTTCTATCAATTAAGTGGAGTGGATTCTTTCGGGAAAGATTCAAGATTCAAGATTCAACAGGGTTTACCAAACACCCCCACCCCCTAAAAGGACGAGACTTTGCACGCACCCAGCAACCCACCCAAGCCCCACCCCACACCCAAACCCCGCCCCCACGCCCAAACCCAGCCCCCACGCGTAGACCGATGCGTCCCCCTCACATTAAAAATGCTTCTGACGCCCCTGCATTTAGCACACTCTTTCAAACACTGTTCATGCTGGATGTTGGAACCAAACAGTAAATGGACCTGGCTTTGCACTTACTGGGCTGAAATCCTGCATTCTGTTTTAGAGATTTTCCAATGAATTTTTTACAAGGCTTTTTAAGCTGCGAGTAGAAAAGCTGTTTTGTTATGCTGCTATGCTTTGAGGTAGAGTAGGTTTGGGGCAGATTCACATGCCAAAGAACGGCTTGCTTAGATATCTGATATTCCATGTAATAAGGACTAAAATGTAACATTCAGTTTACTGAACCATTTACTGCTAGTTTAGAACAGATTTATGAAAGACTGAAAAGTACATAACAACACACATTGTATACTGCTACTTTCAGTACCCAAGACACAAGGGTAATCAAATATACACCTAATATACTCTGTTTACAAGGAGAGATCGGTGCATATCCATTCAGTTCCATATGTATGCAAGGAGCTTTGTCTTCTGTAATACAATTTAGAAATTGAATCACAGACTCAGATGAGTTGTTACTACAGAATACAACATGTATGTGAGGTAATAAAGCATTAAATCATTCTGCAGTGTAGGAGCACAAAAAGAAAAAGCCATGGCGTACACTTGTAGAAATGATGTGAACCAGCATGTCTGGAGAGCTTCCAGAGGACGGGAATGTAGCGAAGCGTGACAGTGTTCGTGTGCATGGAGGACTGCCACGTATATAGGTCAACTCCTCTCATAAGGAGCTCTTATGAGGTTATCAACCAGAGCCTCTGGCAGCCTCCCTTCTCCCTGTTATGTTTGCAGCTTTCTAAAAAGACAAACGAGTTTCATTACTTCAGGCACAAAATGCGGTTCTTCCTAGCCTATTTTTTCCCACACACTTTAAACACGGTTAGCAGAGGAAGTCACATAGCACAGCTTTCAGACATGTGCTGCTTGCTTTCTGAGTCTGCAACACTAATATCTGTGGTTACATTTAGTGGAAGAGGGTTCATTTTTGCTTGAAATTGAGTGTACAACTCCTGATTGCAATTATTTGCTCTTTGCTCGTGTTTCTGTGCTCTAGGAGTGTGTGCAGCTAGTCAAATACTTGATTAACCATTGCCAGTTACTATTTGGACAATACTACTACTACTGCTTATAATAATAATAATATTGCAACTGTTACTACTACTAGTAGTACAATTACTACTACTACTACTAATAATAATAATACTAATACTGCAACTGCTACTACTACTACTACTAGTACAATTATTACTAATAATAATATTAATTGTAATAATACTACAACTGCTACTACTACTACTAGTACAATTACTACTACTGCTACTACTACTACTACTACTAATAATAATAATAATAAGAAGAAGAAGAATGATAATAATAATCAACAAATCATTCACAAATTGAGTCTGATTAAACTTTAGTGCCTTAACCACTTCTTTTATATGGACAATATTGAGAAGACCAGAGGTCCTTTGGAACATCAGCAGGATGACGCTTAATAAAGTGTGTTGCCAAGAATTAAAAGTTAGAACTATTGCACCTGTATCCAATTGCTACCATTAGACACTGTTAAAAGGCATATCTCCACTCTGTGTTCTCAGCAATTAACATATTGGCAAACCATTGGCTGGGGAGAAATGAAATTATATAGAAGGCCATGAGTTATCCCCATCTTCCTCTGCACTGGTTAGTGGTTAGTGTCAGCATTAGCTAATTAGTGGGGAAACAAGATCTGAATCTGCAGATACAAATCATAAATATTGCTAAAGTGCAAATTGAAGATATGATCCCAACAGCTAGAGCAGGGGTTCCCAAATCTGAACCTGGAGTTTCAGTTTGGTAGTTCCCCTCCTGAAACACACTAACTAAACCAGGTAATTAACCAGGTGTGTTTGAGAAGGGAAATCTGGCCTTTCAGGACCAAATTTAGACACTCCTAAGCTAGTTAGGAGCTAGTTAGGACTTAATTCAGGACAATAAACTCCCACATGGGGCCTCCTGACACCATAGTTTATATTTGAAGAAAATATTTTTAAAAACAAGTGAAATGACATTGTGATGTATAGTCAATTTCAAAAGGTGTTCTTGTTGACTTCATACAATCATAATTCTGCAGTTAAAAAGTTACAATTTTAATAGTATACAGGCAAATTAAATATACATAGGTCCTCACAATATTGTCCAAGATATAGTGTCTTAAATATATAAAGGCATAATGTTACTTTGTAAAATGTACAGTCACTCAGAAAATGTTCCAGACCAGACAAAAGTCACACTGAATAAAAGAGATTCTAACAAATTTCCATCTCTCTAAAGAGAGTTGATTTTGCCTTCATTTCAACTTGAGATTTAGCCATCTTTAGCACAATTAACACAATTAACTTTAAGAGCTTGGACTCTATGAGCTCTTCAGCTTGTTTGAATAGAAGTTCCCTCCCCTGGTTGTGGAAACCCTGTCCTACTTATTGTGGTGTTTTCCCTGCCCATTTAGGTTGAGCCAAATTAATCTTGATTCAATCTTGATTTGACGTAGATGTGTTCAAGCAGAAAAAACAGGACAGTGGGCAAGGCCAAGGTACACCAGCAGCAGGACTGGGGACCACTGGTGTAGAACATTCCTCCAACTATAAAACCATGGAGAACCACAGCTGTGCACAAGAGCTTCTATATACATCTGACTCAGTTCATAAAGTTCTTGATTAAATCATGAATGGAGTATGTAAGAGCAGGGAACCCACTAATATATGCACAAAACACAAAGTATTTTGTCAGAACCTAACTTTTCTAATGTTAATATGGTGCCATAAAACACTGTCAGGACGAAAACTGCATGATACCAATATTTAGAGGTGAGATTCAGTTTGTCAAAGGTCAGTGAGGTGGCAAAGGACTTGCTGAAAACACATCAAAGCCTTTAAGTGTGTATGAAGCTCAATGCTGAAACGATCAAGCACAAAATAGTAAAACTAATCAATAAGTTAAGGTAGACTTGAGGTACAGTACAGCGCACTAATAATCCTGCTTGGCTGTCCACACTGCAGGGGTGCTCAACTCCAGTTCTGTGTCCAGATGACTTTGCTGCCCAAATGTGTTTGATCTCACCACCAGGGAAATTAGCAAACTGTGCTAGGCATGCTTGTTCTTGTTCACCACCTCTAACACATCTGTCCAACAACACTCAGCCAATAAAAAAGTCATAATGAGAGTAAACGAGCTGCATTAGAGCACAGAGACACCACACTGTGCTGTGTGAGTGTGTGTGTGTGAGTGTGTGTGTGTGTGTGTGTGTGTGTGGAGGGTGGATGAGTGGAGGGTGTAGAGAGCAGGTCTTTTTCTTCCATTAATCGACTCCTCAAAAAAAATATGGGAAGGAAATACTCGATTAGTGTACATGGGACAAAAACACCAATCACAGACAGAGTGTGTGGAGAAACAGCAGCAACTGTGGGGAAGCTGGAGAGGAGCAGAGCTGTTCAGTGAAGGACTGTGGGAAAAACCAACATTTCACCAGACCTTTCTTCACTCTCGACCTGACAGCCCACTCTCACTTACACTATATGGACAAAAATACTGGGACTCCTAACCATTACATCAACAGGGACTTGAATTGCAATGCTCTCAAATTCATAGACTTAAATATGGAGTTGGTCCCCCTTTTGCAGGTTCCACTCTTCTAGGAAAGCTTTCCACAATATTTTGGGGTGTTTCTGTGAAGACATTTGTGGCATTTCAGTCTGTGCAGCTTTTTTTCAGGCACTGATGTTAGACAAGAAGGCCTGGCTCACAATCCCTGTTCCAGTTCATCTCAAAGGTGTTGGATGGGGTTGAGGTCAGGGCTCTGTGGAGGGCAGTCAAGTCTTTCCATCCAGCCATGTCTTTATGAAGTGTGCTATGCGCACTGGGGCACAGTCATGCTGGAATATAAGAGGTTCTTCTCCAAACTGTGTCCACAAAGTTGGAAGCATGGCGTTGTCCAAAATGTCTTGGTTTGCTGAAGCATTAAGAGTTCCCCTCACTTGAAGTAAGGGGCCTACATGAATTCAGTGATTAAGGGCTGTCCCAATACTTTTGTCCATATAGTGTAACTCTACGAGAACACACACACACACACACACACACACACACACACACACTGAGGGACAAAGCTACCAGGCGACCTACCTGAGACAAGAAAACCTGCCTGTGAATCATAGCCCCAGAAATGATCATCCTAAGAGCAGCTCTCTGGTTTATTCACACCCATCTTCAGCCGTACGCTCCGGCCGGCCCTGCGATCTCCTCCAGCCGCCGCTCCATCAGCATCTGCTCGCTGGCGTGGAGAACCATGGAGACAACACGGAGAACGTGCTTCCCACCTGTATTCCGACAGGCTCCGCCTCCTCAAGTTATGATTGGCTAGTAGTGGTTGGAACACTATTTGATTGGCAGGCGTTTTACAGACAATTATCCAATGGAATGGCTATATATATATATATGTAGCCAAAACCTGCCCTGGGGGCGGGACTTGTAAATACAGGTGGGGAAAAAAATCAACTGAACTACATTGTGCAATGCAATGTAAAGCACATTGCAATTGGATTCTGGAGGAATAGGAAAAAAATCTGGAGTGATTAATCAGGTTTGCACAGTAAAATGATGGCAAATTAAGAAACATTTGGTCAGACCATGACACAGTAAAATGATGGCAAATTAA
Source organism: Hydrocynus forskahlii (assembly GCA_037974365.1). Taxonomy (NCBI): domain Eukaryota; kingdom Metazoa; phylum Chordata; class Actinopteri; order Characiformes; family Alestidae; genus Hydrocynus; species Hydrocynus forskahlii. The sequence continues at coordinate 7,797,882 of JBBPCX010000006.1, forward strand.
GAAACATTTGGTCAGACCATGACTTTTGTCCTAACCTCACAATGCAAGTCAAGTGTTTTCCCTTCCCATGTAGAGATCAGTTAAAACGTTAGCAAAGTTACTGTTTTTTAACCATATAACATGTATCAGTACTGTTACTCTTTAATCTGCTGGGTGTGATGGAAGGGGGGATGAATTCCTCCAATTTAGGGGATAATAGGTTTTTTTGGTGCATTTTGCACACGCAGAAATTAGAACAGTTAAATGACAAAATTAAGATATAATTTTTTAATCTACATGGACAAATGTATTGGGACCTGTTTTTCAAGGTTTGGGCTGGGCCTCTTACTTCCAGTGAACGGCAGTCTTGGTATCTTCAGCATACCAAAACTTTCTGGACAAAGCCATGCTTCCAACTTTGTGGACACATTTTGGGGAAGAACCGTTCCTATTCCAGCATGACCATAAAGACATGGTTGGATGAGTTAGGTGAGGAAGAACTTGACTGGCCTGCACTGAGCCCTGACCTCAACCCCATCCAACACCTTTGGGATGAACTGGAACAGAGATTGTGAGCCAGGCCTTCTTGTCCAACATCAGTGCCCGACCTCTTAAATGCTCTTTCCATGGCCAGGCATCTGGCCAAGCATCTGTACGCAAGCCTAAGATCACAAAGTGCAATGCCAAGTGTAAGCTAGAGTGGTATAAAGCACATTGCAATTGGATTCTGGAGGAATGGAAAAATAATTCTAGAGTGATTAATCAGGTTTGCACATCATAAAATGATGGCAGATTATAAAACATTCGGTCAGTTCATGACTTTTGTCCCAACCTCACAAGTAAAGTGTCCACCCTTACCCTGTGGAGCACACACACTGCTCCCCAGGTGCTGTGTTCCTGGCTGCCTGCCGCTTCACTTGATGAATGGGTTAAATAAAAAGAAAGAATTTCGACAAATGGACACTTAACATTATGTTTGTTATCAACATTAGCCTCATAGTTCCAGTTCTAAACCAAAAAAGTTCAGTTTAGACTGCAAACATGTCTCTCTAACTACTGGGATAAATAGAAAACTGCATAAATTATAATTTTTTACCCAAATTTCCTTAAATTGCAGGTTTCAAAGTATCTTATTTAAAGCTGTAAAAAGTCATACATGAAATAACAATAACAACCACAGATCACACCCTGAACAGGACATGCTGACAGTGTTGTCCGGATTTCTTACTAGAATGGCTATCATTTTCTGTTAACATCTTCAAAAAGACATTTATGAAAATATCTTTAATATGATTAATGTCTGTCTTTTCCAGAAGTGTAGTGGATTACACTCATAGTCTTGCTGCATATTTCATTCCACTCCAACCCTGTCATGCATATTTCAGGAACAACAAGGACATTTCCTCACGGAATAACATGCACTTACATATTTCTTATAAATTATTGATTATGGTAGAATGTATTTGGAGCATACAGCTGCATGCTTCTCATATTAGTTACAGCTCTAGCTGTGATATAACCAGCAATATCATGTTTCATAAAGCTTAATTATAACATACACACTTACACCCACAGCATGATTTACTCTGTGTAATTCATATAATTCAAAAGGCTAGCTTTAATTCTTATGCATGAATAGCTTCAAATATTTCAACATTATTTTATACAATAACGAGTAACTGCTAAACCATAAGAGACAAACTCAGCTGTCCTCAGTGCACCACACAGTGCCATTCAGAAAATCAGGAGGAGGGCATTTAATTCTGGTAAAGATGGCGTTTTGGAATATTAAAAACCTACACAGTATAAATCATGCTGTGGGTATAAGGACGTATGTTATAATTAAGCTTTATAAAAAATGCAATTGCTGATTATATCCCTGCTTTGTGCAGTAACTTCAACAAATATGAGGAGCAAATCTAAATCCAAAAGGTTATTTTTACCAGAATTACATGCAATTGTTGGTTATTTACAGGCACTATTATCTAAAGCAACTTACAGTTGTTTTTGTGCATCACAAGTGTAGGCGAATGTAGTTTTGGGACTCTTGCCCAAGGACTCTTTTTGGTAGAGTGCGGTAAGCAGCCCGATTTAGGAATCAAACCCCACTCTCCTGCTGGGAAGGCAGTGGTGTTATCCACTACACTAACCAACCTCCTAAAACTGGTTATATCGATGTTTTAGCAATAACTACAGCAAATATGAGAAGTTTGGAGATGTGTGCTCCAAAGACATTCGCTCATGACCAGTAATTCGTATGCATGGATGGATCTCTTTAAATATTTCAACAGTAAGTTATACAATATCAAGTAACTGGTAAACCAAAATGACAAACTCAGCTGTTGTCAGTGTCATTCAGAAAGCCAGGAGGAGTGCATTTAGACACATTCATTGGACAGCAGATGTCACTCTCTTGTATCATGTACTGACTTATTGATTCAGTTGGATATTAGCATAGTAATTTGAGTAGTCAGCATTTTCCTCCCATCAAAAAAGGCCCTCCTTCAGCCCTGCTGAGCACCTCCACACCATTGCCCTACACCAAGATTAAAGAGTATATTTTTTTTGGGTTAAGGTTGGATGACATTGGTCATAGAACCTGTCGATGTCACTGGTTCAGGGGAGGCGCCCACCATCTTATTGTAAGAAGAGATTTGATAGGCCTGTAAAGGCCCTCGTCCACCTCCCCTCCAACTGGAGTGCAGATCATTATATTAGTATTACAATGGCATCTACAGAGTGAGGGTATTTATTTGTAGCTGCATAATGAAAAATGAGGCACACTTCAACAGAAGAGCTGCACATGTTGTGGGTGTGCTAATGCATTAGTCATGTCACGGTTTAATTTCCGAATTAGCTACCAACACAACGGTTTGCTGTAAAGTGCACTTGCTCTAATCATGTCTAATCATTGCAACATCCTTTTAGCATCCTTTACTTTCTTTTCCTCAAGACCAAATCGAACCCCAACATTTGATAAAGTGTACAGTATAATCAGTTAGAATTAAAAATCATGAGATTAAACCCATTTGTTTACCATTTCTGCTACTTTGAACATCCCAGCAAGAGAATATTTTTAATGTTTCTGAATAAACAAAGGCAGATGGTCTCATCCTTATTCAAGCAACATTCTCTGGGTTTTCTATGTATAACAAAATAAATGACCACAGCTTTTGCTAAAGAACCACTTTATTGAACAGCAGATTGTGAGGACAACTGAGAAGATCATCAGGGTGTCTCTACACATTAACAGCACCTCCTATTTGCAAGGCCACCAGCATTGTGGACGCCCCCTCCCACTCATCTCATAAATTCTTCACCCTCCTGCCATCTGGCAAAGGTTATCAGACCATCCGTTCCACCACCATCAGACTCTGCGACAGCTTCTCCCTCAAAACGGTCAGATTACTGTCCCCCAATATTCACTTGTCTAGACCCCACTGGGTCCCTTCCAACATTCACCACTGACTGATCACACAACCACGGACCACCATTGCACATATTTGATCTGATGCCCATCCGTATATTGTTTTGTGTAGTTCTCCTGTCTAATTAAACCCAGGTGTTGTTATTCTCATGTGTTTTTTATTGTACTGTGTATTGTTTTTGTCCTAAAGCATTTAGTCCAAGAAAGTACAAGATGGTTGAGAAAATGATAATAGAGACCAATTGCAGTGACTTGGCTTTCATTTAAAAAACGTTAAAAATGAATTACACTGATTTTTCCCCTAAATTTAAGCATAATTCAGTCACTGAGATGTAAAGTCATTCCGAGTGCTTTCAAATCAATTGATGTATAGAAACATACAGAATTTACAGGATTTCTTTACAGTGGTGGTGAAAGAAACCAGGAGGTTACAATGTCAAACACAAATGTAGCCATCTTATCAGTTTTTATATGTAATGATGATAATGGTAAAATAATGGCAAATCTGAAAATAAAAAACATTCACTTAGGGACTACTTTTGACCTGCATGTTCATTTTTCTGTTTTAGGCCAGTGGTTCATTTTTTATGTGTTGGGCCAAAATCATGTCTGGAAGTAATCCAAAAACACAAAACATATAAGGTCAGAGTATAAACCACTTTACACTGTTCCGGCCTGGTCTAGAGTCAGCAACAGAAAAGAGAGATGAGACAACTGCTTGGCTCTTATTTGATATTTTACTGAATATTTGATTTTGTTACTGAAAAGGGTTATGCTTTGACATGGCCACAATAAAAAATAAAACACACAACTAACTCATGCAAGCCAAAGAGGTTTTGTAGGTCCCAGAACTAGAACCAAAACATGGTACTATGAATTATTTTTGGCCAGCGTGCATTTGAGACATGCCTTTATTTTTATTTTTTTTCTTATTTCATTCAGAAGTGTTTACGTGTTTGTTGTAAGTGTTGTTTTGATTGACATGAAAACTGACCACACCGACAGCCAGTAGAGTAGATTTACTAGGGATCATCGGCTGGACTCCTGTTCAGTTTGAGTTTTTGTATATGAGCATAACAAGCTACACTACAGCCTGTTCTTTTGGCATTACAATGAATGGCTTCCACACTTTCTGAAAAAGTCTGCATTACAATTAATAACCCTTCTTAATAATTAATATAATGTGCAAGCTTGTTAACATTACGTGTGTGTGCGCATGTAAATTATAATAATGTGTGTACATACATATATGTGTGTGTGTGTGCGTGTGTGTGTGTGTGCATTGCTTTTATGACGTGAGCTGCAAGCCTGTTCCATGAGTAGCTTCACGAAGGTTGATGTAGACCTCTAGTGGACTTCCTTAGGTATTGCAGTGAAGGCCACAGTTCTCATGTTTGATCTTCGTTCTGCATGCAAGGCTGGCATTTTCTGCAGTTGCAGACATGAGAGTTAAAAGGTCCCTTTGTTGATCTCTTGGTAAAAACCAGTAGTGTAGCAGAAGATGTCAAATGTCTTTTCACTGACCGCCGTGGACACTTCCTCAAGGTGTCCCAGAATGTTAAAACATGACACCTTTGTCCTCCTTTCCTCTCTCACTCCAAAATAGCAGACCCCGCTGCGCATAAGGTGTTGAGTGTGGGTTATGTAAAATGTGTGGCTGTTTTAAAGGTCATAGACTGCAGCTCAGCTCTGAGAACGGCACACCATGTTGAAAGTGGCGTGTCACTGCATGATAATCTCACACAAGAGACAGAGGGGGGCACTGTTGAGTTACATCTTTTACTTGCCTCTGCCATGCTGATTGCTTCTACTGCCTTCCTGGATTGGAGGCTCATACATGCACAGTGGAGAAATGCCCCTGTAACCTTCACGGAAACATGGGAGGTAGAATTTGACGGGAGAAATTAAACCAAGACAGTCATGTGAAGACAGCACTACTGGGACCATAATGGCACCCCATGATTGCAACACTACATGTCATGCCCCACATCCTCCCCCTGTGTGGAGTGCAGTAAATTACAGAGGGTGACCGTCATTAGCCTTTCACAGCATGCAATTTGTGTGTTGGCATCCATGAAAGTCAAACCTCGGCAAACTGCCCCAGAAAACGTGGAAAAATGTGCAGCGTTATCACAGCAAAGAAGACGGGGCAGCATATAAGCGCTGTGGTGTTGTCTCCTTCTTATCTGTCCCCAGTTTAACTTCACAAGCTGGAGTTAGATTATTACCATCTGACAAAACCTGCTATGCCGCTAGCCAGGGGAGGCCTTCCTGGAGTAAACTGACAGTGTGTGTGTGTGTGTGTGTGTATGTGTTTAGAGGAGCTGGACTAGTGGAGTCTGTCTGCAGCTGAGATGCAAACACACTGGGTGCCCACACCGTGACAGCAGGCGGTGTGAAGCATTCCCCTGCTGCAGAGAGCATTCAAGAGCAACCTTCCTGGCAGCACTCCAATAGGTATCAATCACAGTCCTCTAGAGGGCAGTGTGGGTATTCATTAGAATGAGTATGGCCCCTTACTCTTTTATGAGCATTTTGTGAGTCAGCTCCCTCATACACACACTCACACACACACACACACACACACACACACACACACACACACGCACACACAATAAAACTCTATAGTGATGCAAAAGATTTTCGCCTTGCCCACATCTGCTGCTAGATCAGTGTGGGCTTCCGTATTTTGTTTCAAAATGGGAGTGCATCTCAACATCGTCACCCAAATGGGCTGTTACATCACGGTCATATAAATAGAACATCAGAGGCCATCCCAACAGAGAGGGGTACAGACCGTAGCATGCTCTGAGCAGACAGTGCCTCAGTGGTTCACTGGCATCGTGAGGCTCTTCACTTCTTCTAGGCTCCCTCCCTCGTTGACTCAGCGGCCCCGCCTGCAGCCTAATAGACCTAAAAACGGCTGCCGCGTGTCATCATCCAGGCGAGTTTCTTTGCTCCGCAGGTTTCAAAAGAAACTTTTAATGTCCAGATTTTGCTAAACTGAATGCCCCGCTATACTGAATTAGGCTAAGCATTTGTTATGTGATTTTCTGAGCCTACGCTTTCATTTAGGGCTCCATCTTGTGACAGCAGCAATAAGTGGATTAGGTAGAAGTTCAGTATCATTAGGCCTGACTGTTATGCACGTGAGCACTCGGCTGCTAAAGTGGCTGAGCGAGAAGGCTGTTATGTGCCCTGCCACCTGGCATCCATGAATAGTGCAGATTAAAAGAGCAGGATGGGAGGGATGCCATCCTTGAATGGCAAAATGATCTTAAATAAGCACACATCAGCATAAGCGCACACACATACATGAGGTCTGGGCTTGTATTCCTGTCCTTTTGGGGTACAATCATTGACTTCTGTGTTACAGTAACTATATGCTGCTGTGCTACACATAAACCAAGCCTAACCTTAACCTAAATTACTAAAAGGAAGCAACAAATTTCTTATGAGGACCAGACAAGTGTCCCCATAAGGTCAAAATGTGAATGTTTTACATCCTTCTGAGGACTTACACACAGACATGTACACATACTCACCACTCGCCCACACCACACACACACACACACACACACACACACACACACACACACACACTATATCTCTGTGCTGTTCCCCGTATTTTCCCGCCACTCACACCTGCTCCGTGCTTCGCCAACCCGCCACAGCGCCAGACAGTTACATTTTAATTACGCCGTGCAGCCTCCAGAGACCAAGCAGCGCCTCCTTTATTTATTTATTTATTTATTTACTTATTTATTTATTTATTTATATACTGCCGCCAACATAATTATGGGGCGTCAAGCTGCGCCGCCTTTTTCATCCATTGATCGGTGCAATGCTGTTTTTGGAACCGTCTCCATGTGTGGAGTGGATGCAGCAGCAGGCTACAATAAAGATCAATCACAAACTCCAGAGAAATATAAAAGCATCTTCCTGCTTTAGGGGAAGGTTGTACAGGTCGACAGCCTTCATCTGCTTTTTTGTCTCTCAACTCAACATGCATGGAATGACATTTTGGGGGAGAGAGGAAGAGAGGGGGGAAAGAGAGAGAGCTAGAGAGAGAGAGAGAGAGAGAGAGAGAGTGAGCTAGATAGCGAGAGAGAGAGACAGCAAACTGGTCTGGAGAAATTGGATATTACTGAATATTTTGTTTAGAACAATAACATTAACATCAAGGTTACACCATAATTAATCTCAACCTGAGTGGTCAGACATTTGTGACACCTCTGTGATCTGGCGATAAAGTGACCTTCTAGCTATTTGAAGCACGATTAAACAAATAGCTAAATAACTACATTTCCATAATATCTACATATCACCAAGCTTTTTAACATTCCACATTGTACCCCCCTCCAAAACAAACAGATCTTACAGAAAGGAAAATGATCTTAACCTCCAAGCTCTAATGAAGTGCATCTGTGTGGAGCTGGAGGGCACACGAGCAGTTCTGGCCAATAAATTCTCACTGGTGCAGTCATGTTGAAAAACTTTGATTGGAATGATGCAAACGCGCAGTTGCAATCAATTACTACTACAACATGTACACTGGTTGTATTTGAATTAGCATGCCTAATTTGACTTGGAGATTAGAAATAAATACAAACAAAACAGGACTTCTGAAAACATGCCTTGAAAGGCTCATATTCCACATTTTCTTTTGTATTTTATATGATTTTTTTTCCCTGAGGTCCACTTATAACGCTTATGTGTTTATGTACCAGAAAAAAAGAGCTTGTTCATTGTCACCTGATAATTATTCAGCCCCTCTTCATCCCTTAGAATTTAACAGGCTTTTACTGTGCCTTTGAGGCTGATATATGTAAATGACCACTGTTCTGATTGGCTCTCCTCATTTATGCCTCATTCAAAAGGAGTCCATCTTGAAACACTCATTAAAAGCTCAATGTGCATGGACAGGACTAAAATACTGGAGGCTGAATAGGCAGATGTATGTAAATAATCATGTATGTACTTGTATAAAACATTGCAAAAACAACACATTCAAAATGACCCATTTTGTGACTTATATGGAATAAAGCGTATATAGAACGAAGGACACATTTAGTCAGTGTTCACATAATGCATTCAACTCTTTTATAAAACAGGTGGAATATTTATCTTTCCATAATAAGAGCTCTATAAATATTACAATGATGCCATGTCTTGAATACGGTTTGGTCTCTAAAATGGTCGGTATTGCAAAACGCGCTACTGCTGAGGGCCTGCACGGCACAGAATGTGACCTCACACACTTCAGGCTTCCACCTATTGAACTGCAATGTGGATGCCTTTTCAGCTTCAGACATTTTTGCTGTGGAAAACAGGCCAGAAATAATTGCATCTGAAGACAGTGTTTAGCCTCCCGATTGGCCAACCTATTATTGCAATTGCCTTGAATTCATCCTTGGCTGGGTCTGAATGTGGAGTGAGTGGCCTGTGAAGGGAGCTAATGAACAGGGCACAGTGCAGCAGCTGCAGGGAACAGCTGGGCCACAAACAACCTCTCATATCAGAAACCATAGAAACCTCTCTACACTCTGCCTCATTCGTCTTCACTGTGAGTCAACGTCACTGCTGAAAAGCCAATTCTATTTCATACAAGAAGATATCTGTCTGTCTGTCTGTCTATCTGTTCATCTATCTATCTATCTATCTATCTATCTATCTATATATATATATATATATATATATATATATATGTGTGTGTGTGTGTACTGTTCATTTATATATCTACTCATCCACACTGTCAATTACCAACATGTCCGTATATACATGGTAGATTACTGAACAAAGTGCATGGTAGATTGCAAGCTATATTTTTCAGGTCAAAGAATTTCTGAGATCTCTGGCAAAGCCCAGCACAGTCTTACCGAAGAAATCACTGAATGCAAATCTGGGGAGCAGGAGCTGGTTAATTGGACTGTTAGCTTAGGTTTGACAAAAGAGGCTGTTAAGGAAATATGGGATGAGAGAAATGTTCAGTTACAGACATGATATATAAACATATACTGACACATACGAGAATGGAGCTTGTTAATATGAAGCTGTAAACACACACAGAAGCACAAACGCACTCACAGAGACACACATCTCCCCTCCTGTACGCAGGCTTGGGTTGAGCAAGCACAACCCTCCTTGCAGGTTTAATTTCATGCTCGCAGCATTAGAATAATTTGTTTGGCATGGAAAGCAGACAGACGCGGGGGGCATGTAGCCATCGCCACAACCTGTTTGATCATCATTACCAGCACTAGGGGGAGGCTCGCTCTTCCTCTGTGAACTACAGCCACTAGCAATAGCCATACATCACTGACCAAGGAACGCTGAAGTCTGCAGATTGGTAAGAGTGGATCTTGCGTCTCCATGTAGGGGCTGGTGGAGGTATCAGCAGGAGCTTTATGAGTCGAGACCTCCTCCCTTAAAGCGGTGAATATGTTCCTCTGTTGGGAAACATAGGCTCCATCTGATGTATGACACTGTGGGCTACCTCTGCTTCTCTGTGCTTTAGAATTGATGGCAGACTTTTCCATCTGGCTTAAGGGAAAGTAAGGAATGGATGTGAAGGTGATGTCGTTAATCTGATCAATGGAGTATTATGTTTTGGTTTTTGTTTTCTGTTTTTGTCTATTGTATTTTTATTGACCAAGGACTCAATTAATAGATAAGAAATCTCTCTCTCTCGCTCTCTCTCTCTCCCCCTCTCTCTCT